>JARHVA010001182.1:3097500-3270000 GCA_037957365.1 Torreya grandis
TCTCAGTTGTATTTAGAAGTTTGTAGACTATGTACATGAAATGAGGTTAAACTCAACAAAATTTTAAATTTTATGAATTATTTTTGGATATATAAAGATTTAATTAGACTCTCACACATTCACCCAACTTAATCAAACACTTCTTGTGCATAATATAGTTGAAAATACTATTAGAGATCAAGTTTCCTTAATTTATAAAATACAAAACTATATTTTCTAGTCCTATAATATGAAACAGAACTTTTCCTAGGAAATTATGATTCAAATGTAACCATGACACAAAATTACTCATGTGACATGATTTAAATTAAATAAAATACACCAACTGAGATTTTTTTAATTGATTTTTATGCAAAGATATTACAAATAGTCCTCAACTCTATGTGTGTCTTCTTTAAATCTATATTTTTATACTTTTATACATTTTTTACTTGAAATATTACTTTATTGATGGTTTATTATACTTATTTATTATATTCCATTATTTAATTCAATTATCCAACTTATTCTTATTTTCCTCCTCCTATCATTCCCATTCTAAAAGTCCTAGAGTTTCTTAACTCTCTAACTAATCTTGGTAACCCGCTCCTAAAATTGACCTTAGGTGAGTTTTTAATATTCATGATAAAGAGTTAATACATTAAAATCACTTAAAACATATATTAGGACCCTATTAGTCCCTAAAATAAAATATCATCACCTTGACACCTACTAATAATGAATGCAATCACTAAAATTCTTAAGCCAAATTCAATTTTTTTAATTTCTTGAGTTTGGTAGGAAAACTAGAAACATTCCAAAATGAACTAGAACATACAAAGTAAGAATAAGAGATGATTATTATTTAAAAAAATTAAATATCCAAACCTTATAAAGACCAAAATTTACAAAATTGAATCTATTATGTACATGCATTTGCATCAGACTATGTGGGAGCAATATTTGTTCATGAGCTCTTGTTCATTATTTCTTCAACATTATTATAAGATTAATTATTATTGAGGGTGTAATCCATGTTGCATCATAAATTATATGGTTTACACATTTGATAAACTACTTAAAGTACTCTTTTTATCTACTCTTATTTATCACCTTCTTGTTTATAATGGATCATATCTCAGCTATTTGTGCTATAGAAAATTGTCGCTCCCAATCAATAGTCTAATCAACAATAGAAACTTCTTGTGCATAATATAGTTGAAAATACTATTAGAGATCAAGTTTCCTTAATTTATAAAATACAAAACTGTATTTTCTAGTCTTATAATATGAAACAAAAATTTTCCTAGAAAAATATGATTCAAATGTAACCATGACACAAAATTACTCATGTGACATGATTTAAATTAAATAAAATACACTAATTGAGTTTTTTTTTTTGATTTTTATGGAAAGATATTAGAAATAGTCCTCAACTCTATGTGTGTCTGCTTTAACTCTATATTTCTATACTTTTATACTTTTTTTTAACTGAAATATTACTTTATTGATGGTTTATTATACTTATTTATTATATTCCATCCTTTAATTCACTTATCCAACTTATTCTTATTTGCCTCCTCCTATCATTCTCGTTCTAAATGTCCTAGAGTTTCTTAACTCTCTAACTAATCTTGGTAACCCACTCCTAAAATTGACCTTAGGTGAGTTTTTAATATTCATGATAAAGATTTAAGACATTAAAATCACTTAAAACATATATTAGGACCCTATTAGTCCCTAAAATAAGATATCATCACCTTGACACCTACTAAGAATGAATGCAATCACTAAAATTCTTAAGCCAAATTCAATTTTTAGAGTTTCTTGGGTTTGGTAGGAAAAATAGAAACATGCAAAAAATACCTAGAACATACAAAGTAAGAATAAGAGATGATTATTATTTAAAAAAATTAAATCTCCAAACCTTATGGAGACCAAAATTTACAAAATTGAATCTATTATGTACATGCATTTGCATCAGATTATGTGGGAGAAATATTTGTTCATGATGATAATTTTATCATCTATGATACCTTATGTCTTATCCAAAAACATATATTTATTTAATGTCCCATAATATA
The DNA here is from genome assembly GCA_037957365.1 of Torreya grandis. NCBI lineage: Eukaryota > Viridiplantae > Streptophyta > Pinopsida > Cupressales > Taxaceae > Torreya > Torreya grandis. The sequence continues at coordinate 3,099,564 of JARHVA010001182.1, forward strand.
ATGATTCTCAAAATATGTATTTATATCATAATTCCTTATTCTAGGTTTACTTATATCTAGATTCTGTGGGGGAAGGAGTGTGAAAAGATTAAACTTGAGATAGTTCTTTATTATTACATGATAAGGTGATGATAGTTAATAGAAATGAATTTTTGATGGAGATGTTAATTTTAACATGTTTTTAGGTTTTGACACTACATTGACTTTAGTCTTCACTTGAATCTCGTTATCACTTGGTTTGACATTATAATTAGGTTTTGCTTAAAACTTAATTTTTAAATTAGTCATAGGAGTTTATGTAAATGTAAACTTGTTCAAAATAATTAACATTACTTATTTGTCCCTCACTATATGTCATAACTCATCAAATTATTTTAATATATTTTAACATATTGATTATGGATCATTGCTAGTAAAATTTGTGTGAATGTATCTTAAAACTCATTTTCAATCATAACATTGGTCATCTTGGTTGGAATGGTCTTATATAGAAATATATAGTCACTAATTGGTTCATATGATCTTTCCTTTATCTTAAAATATTTTTCAGAGGATAACTTATCATATATGTTTTTGTAAAAGTACACTATTAATTAGTTGGATAAGGGGTTGAGTTCTCTTATAGATTTAAGAGAGAGATCATAAAACCATCTAAATTCTTAGTCTTTAAAACATATTATAAATAATTTGGTCAATAATTGGACTTATGCATAGTAAAATCATAATATAGGGAATGATCTAAGATGTTTATTAGGATCACATTTACCTTCATATAATTGGATGTCAAGATAAACAAAGAATATTTTTAAAGGATTGGATTTTATTTTATGTGGTAACAGGTTATAGAATAAGGTATTTGAATCAATGGGATGGCTATCTCTTGATGCACCTTTATCTAATTGAAACATATTGGTATGTAATATTGTAATATACCTATTAAGGGAATGTGTCTTAGGAAAAATTTTAAATTGAGAATGTTTTTCCATCATGGGAGGATTAAAGGTTTATTGAATAAGGATGTGTAAAATAGGTTCTTTAATCCCTTTAAATAGGTCTATTTTATGAGAATTATTGTTTCTCATTGTGTAGATACTCAAAATACATAAACACAATTTGATAACTTGAAACACATTAAAATAAACCCTTATACAAGGTTTTATTAAATTTGGCTAGTGTTTTCTTTTTAGAGATGTTTTTGTCTCAAAACCCAAGTTTTAAGGTCTACGGGCCTAAACACTAATTAAAGGCATTCAAAAATGAATAATTTTAATTTTATAGATGTTTTTAATAATTACTACAACTATATAATGTCTTCCCCACAAAGGAATACTTTCCCTTGTAATTCTAATGTTTGAATAAGCTCAAAAACATGAATAAAATGACTTTTCTCAGTTGTATTTAGAAGTTTGTAGACTATGTACATGAAATGAGGTTAAACTCAACAAAATTTTAAATTTTATGAATTATTTTTGGATATATAAAGATTTAATTAGACTCTCACACATTCACCCAACTTAATCAAACACTTCTTGTGCATAATATAGTTGAAAATACTATTAGAGATCAAGTTTCCTTAATTTATAAAATACAAAACTATATTTTCTAGTCCTATAATATGAAACAGAACTTTTCCTAGAAAAATATGATTCAAATTTAACCATGAAACAAAATTACTCATGTGACATGATTTAAATTAAATAAAATACACCAATTGAGATTTTTTTAATTGATTTTTATGCAAAGATATTACAAATAGTCCTCAACTCTATGTGTGTCTTCTTTAAATCTATATTTTTATACTTTTATACATTTTTTACTTGAAATATTACTTTATTGATGGTTTATTATACTTATTTATTATATTCCATTATTTAATTCAATTATCCAACTTATTCTTATTTTCCTCCTCCTATCATTCCCATTCTAAAAGTCCTAGAGTTTCTTAACTCTCTAACTAATCTTGGTAACCCGCTCCTAAAATTGACCTTAGGTGAGTTTTTAATATTCATGATAAAGAGTTAATACATTAAAATCACTTAAAACATATATTAGGACCCTATTAGTCCCTAAAATAAAATATCATCACCTTGACACCTACTAAGAATGAATGCAATCACTAAAATTCTTAAGCCAAATTCAATTTTTTTAATTTCTTGAGTTTGGTAGGAAAACTAGAAACATGCCAAAATGAACTAGAACATACAAAGTAAGAATAAGAGATGATTATTATTTAAAAAAATTAAATATCCAAACCTTATAAAGACCAAAATTTACAAAATTGAATCTATTATGTACATGCATTTGCATCAGACTATGTGGGAGCAATATTTGTTCATGAGCTCTTGTTCATTATTTCTTCAACATTATTATAAGATTAATTATTATTGAGGGTGTAATCCATGTTGCATCATAAATTATATGGTTTACACATTTGATAAACTACTTAAAGTACTCTTTTTATTTACTCTTATTTATCACCTTCTTGTTTATAATAGATCATATCTCAGCTATTTGTGCTATAGAAAATTGTCGCTCCCAATCAATAGTCTAATCAACAATATATTCAGGTGCCTTTACTATATTTTCCTCTCCTTTAAAAGTATATATGTATAAAACATGGAATATTTTTGAAATTCCAATGTTTAATGGTATTTTCAACTCATAAGTATTGCTAATAAAAATCTTAAGACCTTACAAGGTGTAATTTTATCCAGTTTTAGTTTGTTATACTCTCCCTTAGGGAATCTCTCTTTCATAATATGTGTTATAAAAAACATAATTATCTAAAAATTCAGTCATTTTTTTCTAATATTTTATCTTATATTATTCTTACTTTTACTTAATTCTAGTTTGTGGTTGACCTACTTGTGCAACTCTTACATAGTTGTAGAAAATTTCTCACTTTATGCACTTATTTTATATTTTTTGCCAAATTTAATGATCTCATAGAATCGTATTGGATGGATTACATAAAAAAATTTAAATTATATATCACACACTTATATTTTGATAATCATTATATACAAATTCTACTTGACCTAGGACTTGATCCCACTATTTTGTGTGATCACTTACCAAACGTCTAAGTATATTTCCTAGACTCCTATTAACTATAATTTCATGATAAGTTTGAGGATGGTAATATTTAATGAATCTCATTTTAGTCCCTGATTTATTCCAAAGTGCTATCCAAAAATTCTACTTAAATTTTTTATCTCTATCAAACATAATGCTTTTAGGAAGCCCATATAATCTTAGTACCTCATTAAAGAACAATTTTGAAATATTAGTGACATCACTTATTTTATTACAAGATATTAAGTGTGCAATTTTATAAAACCTATCAAACACCAAAAATATGTAATCATTGCTTCACTATGTCCTTGGTAGCCTAATTAAAAAATCCATGTTTATTGAATCCCATGACATGTTTGGAATAGACAATGGCTAGTATAGGCCTAAATTATAACTTTTCCCTTTGGCATATTGGTGAATTATGCACATATACAAAAAATTATTTACATCATATTGTATCATTAACCAATATTATTATGCAATCAATTGATCAAGGGCATATTTTGTCCAAAACTTACCTACTAAGCTTCCACTATGTTTTTAATTTTGCAAATTTTCTCTTGTGGATCCTATGGGTATGAATAGTTCACTTACTTTAAATAATAATAATAATAATAATAATAATAATAATAATAATAATAATAATAATAATAATAATAATTGTATCATATATTATATCCATGTACTCATATCCTTGATTACAAGATTCTCAAAATATTCATATTCCTACTTGAAATTTTCTTCTACTTAATGCATTTGCTACCTTGTTAGTTTGCTCGGTTTTAATCGTGAGAAAAAAATAAAAGATTTACAAAACCTCAATCCATTTCATGTGACTTTTAATTAATTTAGTTTTATTATTAATAAATTTAAATGCATGGTTATCTATATATAGCAAAAAATGTTTAGGAAACAAGTAGTATCTCTATTTACTCAAGGATTAGACAATGACATAGAAATATTGATCATAGGTTGAGTATTTATTCTTTGATTCATTAATATTCTCATTGAAATAGGAAATATTATTTTCCTCTTGACTCAAAAAATATCCTATTACAAGCTTACTAGCATCACATTATACATGGAAAAGATTGTTAAAGTCAAGTAAATCTAGAATAGGTTTCTTTGTGATGTTTTCTTTAAGATTTGAAAAAATTTCTCAGCTTATTCTATCCATTTAAAGTTATTTTTTCTCCATTTGATTAGTTCAATTATTATATCATAAATTCCACTAAAGTTCACTAATGTTCCTCATGAAATTTATATAAAATACAACCAAACTATGCAAGTTTCTTACCTCAAATACAATTTTTGGAGTAGGCCATTTTACTATGGTTTTGACCTTATCTTTGTCCATCTTAAAACCTTCTTGTTAAAGGACAAATTATAAATATACTAAATATGTCCTCATGAAGATACACATCTTGAGATTGATTAAAAACTTCTCTTCTAATAACTTATATAATACCATTTTAATATTCTTAAAATTTTCTTCTTTTGATTCACTATAAATTATAATATCATCTAGGTAAATAAAAAAAACTTACCTATGGAAGCCTTGATAGCCTCATTCATAAGCCTCATGAAACTACTTAGAGCATTAGTAATCCCAAATGTCATTACAAGCCATTCATATAGTCTGTCATTGGTCTAAAAATCTATCTTTCATTCATCTCCCTCTTTTATTATTATCTGATGATAACCAATTTTTAAATATATCTTCTAAAATCACCTTTCACCACTCATACAATCCATAAGATCATCAATTCTAGGCAATGGAAACATATACCTGATTGTGATCTTGTTTATATCTTTATAATCCATATAGATTTTCCATCTTCCATCCTTATTAGGAGTTAGGGATTTTTTTAAATCACATGGAATTAAAATATACTTAATCATATATTTTTCAAACAAATCCTACACTTTTATTTTTATCTCTTTATTCTCCTTTGGATTCATTCCACAAATTGCCTTTTTTGGTAGACTAGCTCCTAGAATTAAGTTTATATGGTGGCTTATGCTTCTCATAGGAGGTAATTAATTAGTTAACTCATACACTAATAGATAAACAAAATCATTTATAAAATTCTAAATCTATAATGGTATATAATTTTTTTTAGGGGTTATGATATTGTCTTAGACTTGGTGACTAATGCACAACCTACCTCTTCTTATTTGACTAACTGTAAGAACTCTTTAACACTTAATAGTAATAACTTAATATTGGATTTTATTTATTCATTATCATTTATAAATGGTATTGGTGTATGTTTATTACCATATTTCTCAAAATTATATGTATTTATTACTCCATCATGTATGACTTTCCTATAAAATTACCAAGGTCTTCCCATTAAGACATAGTAGACATCATTGGGAATGATGTCACACAAAACTTCATATTTATAACTACTTAGCTTAAATTTAACCTTGAACTATTCATTAACCAATACTTAATGCCCCTTTTGAATGCATGACACCTTATAGGGTGTATGATGTATAAATATATTCAAACCTAATTTTTCAACCATCTAAAAAGAAACTATTTTTTTTATACTACCACTAACAATAATCACTTTGTATCACTTACATTTGGATTTGCATGTGGTTTCGAATTAGGTATTTTTTGAGATAGTTTATTCACCTCCTTTTTTATATTAATTAATACACTTTTCATCAACTAAGGCTCTCCTACTTTAGGTTTATCCACATGTGATGGTGATCCCACACTCTCCTCTTCAACGTGAGTAATTTTATTTCTACCATCATTACTAGCACAACTTGTTTGAGGATTATTTGGGCACTCATACGATCTATTTCTCAAATTCCTATTACCCTTGAAACACTTACCCAAAGAGGCTCTTCCTCTACCTATTTTGTATGGTATTTTACCTCTAAATGAGTAGCCTCTAGTTGTAGTTTATTTTGGACACTTAGAGATGCTTATTTCCTCATTTTGTACCTGCAACTAACTTTTACCACCATTACATCCTCTACCTATAAAAATTATACCACTTCCATTAGAATATTGTGTTTACTTTGTTGATAGTTTTTCTTCTACCTTTAGTGTAAAGTGGTATGCTTTCCCAATTTATATTAGGGATTATATATTGATTTAATATTGTATATTAAACCTTAGACCATTTTTATACCTTTCCAACTTTTCCCTATAGTCCTCTATATGACCTTCTCTAATTGTTAATTTATATAAATCCTTTATATGGTGTTTTACTATCATGTCCTTTTGTTTTAAATTTTGAAGCTTCTTTTATAGGTCAGTCTTGTAATATTTTCCCATGAACTTACCTTTTAGTTTGGAAATAATTCTTTCATAAATCTTGATCTTTATTTTATCTTTCCTTCTACTTTCATTTTGAAATCCATCCAACAAGAGGGATGCATGACCTCTCAATCTTGTGTTAGAAAACATAACTTTATTTTCATCCTGTATTCCTTCATATTTAAATAATTTTATAATGCATATATACAATATAAAATTTCTTTCAAATTAAAGCTACCTTCATATACTAGAACTATAGATGAAATTTTGAGAAAATGGATTAAATCATGCAATTTAAACCCAAAATATCAAACTACCTAAGTAAGATATAAAGCCATTAGAATCAAATTAAAATACATGAATACACAATTCAAACAAGAATTGTAATACTAAAGCTAATTTATCCAAACAAATATTAAATGTATAAAAGACAAGAGGATTGGATTGAGATTACCTTAGACTCAAATTTTTTACATTATAGTTTCTTGACCATGAATTATGGATTTATGGATTTGGTATGTGGATTCAAATTCATGTCATTACCTCTTATCTTGGCCATGGAGAAATGGATTATTTATATATAATGTGGAGGGAAGAATCGATGGCTAGAATTAAATCTTGGGCCATTGAGATCAATGGTTGGGGATTTTCCAAAGAATTTTAAATTCATTAGAAGCATCTAGAATACAGGATTCTAGAGGAGAAGACTAAGTTATAGAAGATTGTAGAATTAGAGGATTCTAGAATCCTCTTAGGTACTGATTATGATTAGGTAGGGGATTAGATAGGGACTATATGGGTGATTAATAACTAGGGGTATAAGATATACTAAAAATAGGCTTAGTAGGCATGTAGGTGGGTCGAGGGAATATAAAATTTCTAAATAAAGGATAAGTGGGTATAAATTAAGATAATGGGGATTTAAGGTAATTAATGAATAAGTGGGGAAGAATAAAGTTTGTAAATTAAGAATAATGAAGGGGGATATTATAAAAATTAATAGAAGGGGTGGAATTAAATGAGATGAGAAGAATTAGTGTCAAATAATTATAATATTAGTAACGATAAAGGAAGTGCCCACATTCAGGTGTATACATTTTTCCCCTCTCTAAAAGGGCATTGCAAGTGGATAAAGTGGAAGGAGTAATGGTCTTTCTGATAAAAACCATTTCATAGATGAATGTTAATATATGATGTTAGTGGATATGATTCCCCCTTAGTGGGACATGTGATGAAGAATGAGATGGATGGCCACTCAAAATAAGAAATGAGTGGTGGGAGGTGATGGAGATATGAGGGGATAAGATGTTATCTATGAGATAGATGATGAATAAAATTGACTTGAGTAGTGGGATACAAATAGATGATTCCCCTAACAAAGATACATTTACATGGAGTAGAGGTAAGTGTATCATAGTTTTTGACACATACCTAGGGGGAATCCACCATAACATGATGATGAAAGGATAAAAGGCCACAATATTTTGACATATCCCAAGTAAGGATGCATGCAAGGGAGAGTTATTGGCTAGGATAAGACAGATTTGATAATATTGATGATTATAGATCAAGTATGCAGTTAAATTATATGATGAAAGAGATGAAAAAATAATGATATGATTGAGTGGCCAAAATATGAAGGGAAGAATCAAATCAATGAGACACAATATGATTAATAGAAATGATGTCTCTTGAAAGGACACATGCAAAGGATAGATAAATGAAGTAATGGTCCTGGCTATTCCCTAATAGAGGGAGGAATCATAAATTATAAATGCTGAATTGGATGATAAATGATAATGGATGGTGTATGAATAAAATATAAATGTTGTAATTTATCAGGCCCAATTAATAGGTATGAGTGATTAATGAAAAGGTTAGTGAGATGATTATAGAGATGGTGATTGATTAAGAGACTAGTTTATTAATGATTGATATTATAGCTCAATGATTTAACTAATAGAAGACTTGAGTCTGATGGAGGATAAGAGAAAATTGATGGTAAAAATAAAATAGAGAGTGGTTGAGATATCCTTGGGTACTGAATAATATCCAAGTACTACCTACATAGTCTTAAAAGGCCTTAGATTGATGTAGTTCTGATTCAAGGATAAATAATAATGATCTATTAGAAGGTAAAGATGATGACGATGACTAGAATTATTAGTGATGAGATAGAGGATAGACTAGGATAGATGATAAGAGGGTAGATTATTGATTTTGAGAGATTAGATATTAGGAGGATGGGTAAAGAGGATTAGATTGATTGTGGGAAATAAGGATGATTAGATAAATGATGAGGGTGTATAATATCAATCCCTCATAGTTATCATAAGGCTCATCATAGTCTAATTAATCCAATAAAATATAAAACCTGGTAGGATACCCCATGATGTAAGTATGACCAAGAGGACATGATACCAAAGTGCATTAGCATATAGTAAACTATGCATTGTTAAGGTCACTTATAAGCATTATTATAACTTTAGTGACCTCATAGCATCCTCATTCATTTCTTGATAGATAAAAATATACATGATGTAGCATAGAATCAAAAGATAAAGACAATCAAATATTTACATGATAAAATACATGAAAATAAGCCAAACATAATATAAATATAATGTACACAAATATATACATGTAATGTCATAATGTATTTCCTTAATATGGGATGAATAATTAGGTGATGGGTTGGACTAGGAAAATCATGATGTGAATATGAACTTAGGATAGACTTGGAATTAGAATAGACTAATGATGATGATTAGGATTAGTAGTTAGGTAAGGATATGGATGTGGATATGAATTTTGAACAAGATGATGAAATTAGATGAGGATTTGGATATGGGTACTTATATTAGGATTAGGATAATGATTTGGAGTTTTAGATGAGATTCATATTACTGATTAGATGAAATTGAGACTAAATCAATGCTATCTTGATATAAAATATATTTTCCCCCTAGTTTAGACTAGGAGAATGGGTGACATGATTATGAAAGATGAAAGACATGGATATGGATACGACTTGGGGATTAGGAATTTAGACAAGACACCATGGAATATTTTTGGCTTTTTAAAATTTTATGATTTTTAAGGTTTTTTGGAATATTTTAATTTTTATGGATTTTTGGGATATGTATGTACAATTTACAAATAGGTATAATATAAAAGGGAATACCAAGCATATAAACCAAGATAATACCAATGTAATAATGGATGTTATGAAAAATGGATGAGGGTGATGCTAAAATTGGTGTGAGGACCTAGGAAACATGGACTAGGGATTGTCAATGGCCACATCATAAGGAACCAAATGTTTAGTTACCCAAGTGTTCATTAGAGGATATGCCAAGATGATTTAATAACATGTCTCAAAATACCTCCATTATCCTTATGAATTTCAATATGGGAAGGAATGATAGATGAAATTGATAGAGGAATAGGATTTGGATAGGTAGATATAATAGACAAAGGAATAACATAAACATGGATGACATGGAGGGGATTCAAATGAAATGAATGGATTTTTACCCTAAGTTTTTTGAGATATAATTCAGATAATATATTATTTTACCATGACACAAAATAATTATTTTCATCATGGTACTTGCCCAAGGTGCCAAAAGACTAGTTTTAACCATTAGATGAATGATTTCTTTTTTTCTTTTTTAGCATCTCAATTTATTAGATATGGGTGAGATGCAGGGTGCATATACTCATGTGATAATTAGATAATACATATTATAGATATAAGTGACACTAAAATATTTTTATCACCATTATATGGATTAATTTCCTTGTGATATTTGGTGATTCTTGATTGAGACTCCTTCAGATATCTTGACCAGATGTCTTTGTCACCCTTATAAAAGATAATGTTACCTGAGGAGGTGATGTGAGTTATGGATTAAATTAGATCATTATTTTGATGGGGGATTAATGGAATAGAATGGGTGAGAGGATCATGATGAGGAGGTGTGATTGGTGATTAAGAAGTGGAACTAAAAGTCACACACATCATTGGAGATGTTGGACATTCCTCATTTGATTGGTGGCATGTGACAAAAGACTTCAAGAGATCCAAGATGATTTAATTTTGAAATTATTTTTAATCTGATATTTGGAAGGATTATTAGCCATATATACATTGATTTTGACATTATTTATATTTTTTGACTTGATTATAATTTGACTACTCCTTGGTGCCTGATTTTAGGCTTCATCAGAGGAGATTATTTTTTGGCTTGATGGATAATCCCCTAATACCATATTTTGGGATTCACTATGAGAAGACACTTTTGGATTAGGATAATTATTTTATTTTTATTTATGGGATCAAAGGTGATTTTATCATGGTTTGTGACTTTTAGAATATGGTCGTAGACCTTTGTATTTGTGGCACATGTTATATTACTCAGGGAAGAGTCCAATGATGTATTTTCTTGTTCATCCCTATGGAAGGAGGTGATTAAATGATCAATGATAAGAAGGAAATGATACATTATATATAAAGGTGGTGGAGATGGTATGCTAAGATTAATGATAGGTGATATGGAAAAATAGTCTTTATAGGTTTTCTCAATAGACCCAATTTTGATATCAAATAAAATCTACTCAATATAAAAAAAAGGATCATGAAGACTGACTGAGAGACATACATCAAATGTAGGATCAGATTCATTCTAAAAATATTTAATAGATAAATCTTTTAAGAACTTAGTTTTAAATTCATCATCCTAATTGGGATCCACATATATGCCTGGTGACTTATTATCATCTAGATTGGAGATATCTTCAAAAGGGCATGCATAGTCATCAAAATATATAAGGTATGATGAGGAATATGATTTAGATACTAGTGTTAAACATGATCCTAATATATATTACAATTCTATTAAATTTGATGCTAACTCTAATGTACCTGATGTAATTCTACATGTAGAAGATTTATTATCCACAATTAAGCTTTCAACACATGGTTTTTAATATGGTGGGTGAGATGAAAATGATGAAAAAACCATTAATTTAACAAATATGGGACCATGGAAGGACTCATGAGATATGGAATGACTATGATCATGGGGAATAGACTCAATTTCAATGGAAGATTTGTCAAAGATGGGGGAACCATGGAAGATGGACTTGGTGTCTTGACCTTTGCTTGGAAATGGAATGAGTTGATCATGATCAAGAATGAAATATTCACATACCTTCTCTTATTTACCCAGGTATATCTACTCATCTGGTTCATTCACAATTTCTATATCACCATGATTAATGAGGCTTGGACATAGTTTTGGAAATTATAACATCGATTAATGGTATACCCCTAGGTTTGGTGATATATATAATATTGATTATCTATATACCAAGAGGGATTAGGCATATCAAGATTAAGATGTCATGTAAGTAGATAGGCCATCATGTTATTAGAAACAAAGTTGGTGAAATATGGATTCTAATGATATAGATAGAGAAGTATAAGGGCTCTCTTCACTTAATGACTTATATGTAGAAGCATTGGACCTTAGATTATATGTTTATTGATGTGATGGGGTGGGTGGAATAATAGTAGATGAGGTAGCCAAGATAAGATTCCCTTTGGTAATGTAGGAAGGGGTAGATGATTTATTATGACTAGTAGGTGGGGGATTAAAATGGGAATCATTTATATGAGTGTGAATTGGAGGTAAGGTTTGATGGATAGGGTCCAATTTTATAGGATGTAGAGTGTTCATCTCAAATAGTTTAAAAAGGAGCATATCACTATTTTCTATGAGGCAGTTTTTAAATAGGGTATTAACCAAATTTGTTTTGGATGCCATGGATAGAGATAAAAGAAAGTAATCATTGATATGATTTACCAGCCCCAATTAAAAGGTGTTAGGGATTGAATAAAAATACTAAGGGATGAATATGGGATGTATGAAATGAATTTAGATAAAGGCTTTCATTACTCCTATCTCAATTTCGAATAGATGTGTGATGTGATGTGATATTTGATCACGTAGACCAATTTAAGATGTAATCTAGACCTTGATGATTGAGATTAGAGTCAACTAAGTGAGATATAACAAGATATAAAATTAGTGAAGGACTAAAATAACATAAAAGAGTGATTGTGATGAATTTGATAGTATTATAGATAGCTCAAGGCTAAGATGATTAACTCAAATAGGATGTGATGATTGGTTTAATGAGATTGATAGGATATGTGATGGTTACTCAAACATAATTAGACATAGGAAAGCTAATGATGAGGACCATGACATGACTAGAGTTATTTACCAATGTGGATGAGGACTAATGTATGATTATAGAATTTATGAGGGGATTACTATAGATAATATTATGAATTGGGTTAAACTACGATTTGGACTAGGTTGATAAGGTGACTAGGAAAGATAAGATCAAAACAAATGATTGGTTATGAATAAGGTGGATCTAGGACAATATGTGGATGATAAGACATCATTAATATATGTAGGTGATTGGGTTTTGACCAATGATGGGTTGATATTACTATACTAATATGGGATTAAGACAAAAGGTTGATTGGAGACATGATGAGATAAGTAAAAGGATGTATAAATACAATATGTACAAGAGGATGATTATAAGTATGTATAAAATGATAAGTAAAATGTGTATAATATGATTTTATGTGAATACCTAGATAGGTATATATATAGGTCTAGGTGAAAGGCCAACTTAGCTCATAAACAATATAGGTGTAACACAACACTCACCAAATCAAGAAAACAACAAATCTAAGATTAGTAAACTAATTATGGGTGTGTAACCCAATGATTTCACCATCTAAAAACCTAGTGGGTGAGGCTATATGTTAGTAACCCATTATTAAATCTACCAAACCCTCTTAAACCCATCTATACATGATGGTTAATTAGGAGTTTATTCTTACTCTAGCAATAAGTATCTTATTATGGCCAAAAGGTCTTATGTTAGGCTAAATCGGCTCTCTAGGGGCATCTCAATACACACTAGGTATTATGGGGCTCAAGTCTATGTAAGGTGATATCTAATGCCTAGTTTAGATTATTAACTCTTCCCATTCATGTATGACTTGTATAGGGTCAATTGCTTAGCCTAATGATATTTGTCTCTGATATTTATACTCCACAAGAATATAAAGTTTGGATTAGTGTATGGTGGTGAAATCCATGTTCTCTATCCCCCTAAGACTATGGCAAGGGAATGGGTGTCAATTCCACATCATGCTACCCATATAAATGATTAAAAATGGGAGGGTTCATTAGTAATTTTATCCTCTACGAATTGCTAAAATGATTTAAGGAGGAGAGCATACACCACCATATCCCTTGAGTGACGAATAGGTAGGCCAAAAAGAGATTAATTAACTATTTAATTAGACCTAAGATATATATAAGAATATATAAAGTAATTAAAATGATAAAGTGATTAAAATTATTAAAATTCAAGATACCAAAATTTATTTGATAGGTGGCCTACAAGAAAATGAATAGTAATTTGATTAGCACTTTTAAAGATGTAACCTGGAAGACAATGATTAGTATTTATCGATTGAAAATATTGAGGGGTAACTTGTAAGATACAATGTTAGACCAAAATATGATCTACAAAACAGTATGTTATCAAGTTAAAATTGTTTATAGATTTACCCCTACAAGAAAAAAATATTACTCTTAACAAAAACCATTAAAATAATCATGATTTGGCTCTATAATTTCTTTGGGTGAGCAGACCATGGTGTGGGGGTCTGGGAGCAGTAGCTCATAGTGGGTTCAAGGGGAAATACCCATTATGGGGTAAAGGGATAGACACCCTTGTGATGTTTAGGGAAAACACCATGGGCATGATTCCTTCATGGTACAAGGTAGGGTCGAGGGGCAGAGCCCCCAATGCTAATGGTAATATGGGTCTTGAAAGAGGCTTGAAATGACTCAAAAATCACTAAAGATGACTCTAAAAATGTGCTCAAAAGAGACTAAATTGAATACAAAAAGTCAGTTTAGAATTATAACTTCAGACTACAATATCATGGATACATAGTTAGGGTAATGCAATACCAAAACCAAAAAGGGTGATATCATCACTTTTTTACAATATCACAACTATAAAATTGTAATTTTGTAGAAAGGGCCTAACCTCTAATAGTTATCATGTACTTTTCTACAAAACCATTATAGTTTATGCAATAACATGACTTGAAATGTGGTGTCATGACTATGGGAATGGTGATATTATAGAGAGATTCAAAACATCAAAATATCTATATTTTTAATACTTTAGATGTTGATATGGTTATGATAAGCTTCCTAGATGCTTAATAATTCCTATTCACAAACAAATATGGAAAATTTAAAACTATAGCTATGTATCAATATTTTATAAAAGGGTATCAAAATAATATTTTTATCAAAATGGGCAACCCAAACATAATTTGTAGAATAGTAATATGTTTTTCTAGTTAGAGTTTTCCTAAAATATTCCTTATGAAATTTAAATATAATAAACAAAAAAACAAAAGAACCCAAAAATGAAAAAATCAAAAATCATTATTGGATATGCAATATTGTTATTTTATAAACAAAATCATGACTATGTGATTAGCGATATTACCAGAGATAGAAAAAAGGTTAAGAGTATTATGATTAGCTTCAAGATGATCCTACTTTTAATGTTCTTCCTATCAAAAATCACAAAATAGGTTACAAAGATGAAATCTCTTAAGAAAATGTGATTAGTAAAGATAGTCCCTTAATCATAAATGTGTTTAACAAAAATATTTCTATATCTAAGATAGTTAACTAAGCTTTCAAAAGGGGATTGTGTGATCAATGATCTTCTCAAAAGACATAAAATGATAAGATTGACCCTATAGGTTATAAATAAATGGAAAATTTTGTCAAATTTGGTATAAATCATGATGTCATGAATATAAATAGTAATAGAATGATTTATAGGGTGATATCATTAGTATCTAAGTCATAGTTTTGTAGATGTTAAAGCAAAATTGATAATGGTTAGGGTTAGAAATAATCATTGATATAATGTGAAATCACTACTTTTCGATGCAAAAATGTTACTTTCAAATTATGGTATTGCATAAGGTTATTTTAAGAAATTGTCTAAGGTTAAGTTTGATGTGTAATAAAAGACAATGACTTTTAGGGCAAAACCACAACTACAATGTCACAATTTATAAGTTAATATTGCAATTCACTTAGGCATGTATGTTTTATCAAAATATGGAACTTTTTCTTATCCAATTAACCCTAAAATCAACCAAAAACACCACTAACAATAAAAATGATTAAATTGGGAGAATATTCCCACCATGGTCACCAAAATTTAGATGAAATTTTGAGCAAATTTATTAAATCATGAAATTTAAATCCAAAATATCAAATTATCTAAGTAAGATCTAGAGCCATTAAAATAAAATGCAAATAAAGAAATACACAATTCAAACCATTATTCTAATCCTAAATATAATTACTCCAACCCAAGATTAAATGGATAAAAGATAAGAGTGTTGGATTGAGATTACCTTAGAATCATATTTTTGATATTACAATTGCTTGATCATGAATTTTTGATTCATGGATTTACTATGTGGGTTCAATTTCATTCCATTTACTCTTAGCTTGGCCATGGAAAATGGATTGTGTATATATAATATGGAGGGAAGAATTAATTTATATAATTCAATCTTGGGCCATTGGGATCAATGGTTGGGAATTTTCCAAAGAAATTTAAATTCCTTAGATGCCTCTAGAATAGAGGCTTATAGAGGGTGATGGCTAAGTTAGAGAGGATTCTAGAATTCAAGGATTATATAATACTCTTAGGTACTAATTAAGATTAGGTATGGAATTAGATGCGGATTAGGTGGTTGACTATGTATTAGGGGTGTAGGAGAGCCTAAGAGTAGGCTTAGTAGGTAGGTAGGTGGGTCATGTGAATTTAAAATTCCTAAATAATTGATATGTGGGGTTAGAATAATATAATGGACATTTAGGATAAGTAATAAAGAAGTGGGGAAGAATAAGGTTAGAAAATGAATAATAATGAAGGGGGATATTAGAAAAATTAAAATAATTGGTGGAATTAAATGAGACGAGGAGAATTAGTGTTCACTAATAGTAATATCATTGATAATAAAGGAAGAAAGTAAATTTAAGTGTATACAAGAACTTTTAATTTGGGTTTTGATCATATTCCTATGACTTATTTTAAGAGTTTGTCTTCCATTCTCTCTCCTTGTTATTTTTCCACTTCTTCTAGTAGTTCTTCATCTCCTTCACTCACACCACCTATTAAAACACCTCTTATTTGAATGAATTTTATTTCCTTAAAATGTGCCTACAAATTTATTATTTTCACTATCAATCATTACTTGGTTATCTTATTTTACCTACATTTGCACCACATTTGGCTACTCCTCTATGTTCCATTATTACAATTTCTTGAATGTTTATTTTTTAAAACCTGATCTTCACTTGTCTTAATAAAATATTTATCCTTAGGTCACCTCTGAATTATAGCCCAACCTCTATGATGATACCCAAAATGATGGTGATGGATAAAAGAGAGTAAAATTTGTAATATTTTTCAATGAGAAAAATAGGCCTACAAGCCTAATTGAGAAAAAAAATAAGATAAATAAGGATTTATATTTCCTTATAATAATTTATCACATTTAAATAATTTTATCTCAACTGATCATATTGATATTACATTTTTTTGGTTGGAAACTTCACTATATGCAAAATAGGGTTCTTGTAGTCTTTCAAATAGGCTTTTTTTTTGAGAAATAGTGTTATCTCCTTCTATAGGCACTAATAAACCTTAAAAACAATTTAATAACTTGAAACACATTAAAATAAACTCTTATAAAACTTTTTATTTAATTTTTCATGTTCATTTTCTTTTTAGAGTGGGTTTTGTCTCAAACCTCTGCTTTTAAGGTTTACACGTCTACCCATTGGTTGAGGCCATTCAAAAAGGCATAATTTGAATTATATATATATATATATATATATATATATATATATATGTATGTATGTAGAAGGTATTACCCATGGTGGAATAGTGTACCTTGAAATTATATGTTTTGAACAAGTTCAAAACATGAAGAAAATGAATTTTCCAAGTGGCATTTGTAAGTTTGTAGACTATGTACATGAAGTGAGGTTGAACTAAATAGATTTTAAAATTTTATGAATTATTTTTGGGATATTTTAATATTTAATTAAAATCTCACACATTCACTTGATGTCATAAAACACTTATTGGGAATAATGAAGTTGAAAGGACTGTCGGAGTGCAAATTTCCTTGACTGCTAAAACACAAACCTATATTTTCAAGTCCTATAATATGAAACAACATTTTTACAATATAATTACACATGTGATATGATTTAAATTGAATAATATACCCAAATGGAGAAGTTTTTTCATTTATTTTTATGCAAAATGATTACAAACAACCCTTGACTCTGTGTCTATCTTTTTCAACTCTATAGTTAAATAATTTTCTCATTTTCTTACTTGAAATATTGATTTCTTGACGAGTTCTTGGAATTATTTCTTAAATTACATCATTGTTTTTCTCTTTTCCAATTTTTTCTTATTTCCCTCCTCTCCTCATTCCAAAAACTCATAGACTTTTTCAACTATCTAACTAGTAATCCCCTCCTAAAATTGACTTTAGTTGATTTTTTAACATGGATAAGTAGGATATAAGACAATAAAATCAATTAAACCATGTATTATTACTCTTTTAGTTTCTCACATAAAATATCATGACCTTGAAACCTATTAATAATGAATAAAATAACTAAAACTCTTAAAATAAATTCAAATTTTTGAATTTCTTGGTTTTGTTAGGAAAAATAGACACGCATAAAAATGAAGAATAAGAGAAGATTATTACAAAAAAATTGACTCACTAAACCTTCTAAAGACCATATTTTATAAAATTCAATCCATTATGTACATGCACCTACATCATATTTCCATTAGGAATTTTTGAATGTATCATGTTACCCATATATCTTGGGTGAATGTCATATAAGTCACTATAGGTGTGGGTAGAGGAGTAGTACTAGTAGTAATGTTATGAATACCTAATGTATAATATTAAGATAACTGATTTTTTATTTTTTCATATATATATATATATATATATATATATATATATATATATATATATATAGATATAGCATGGCATAAATATAATGTGTGTTAACATAAATAAATTCAATAAATGTTTCATCTTTCAAGAAATTTTGTTGATTTGTAATAGTTGTATGATCTATCTTAATATTAATGATAACTCCATAAATAATATGAATATTATATGTTGTAAATTCCATAGCATGATGGAGGACTTGAGCCATGTAAGGACTCTGGTGTATAGTGTTAATGATAGAAATATCAGATTGGATGTTATAACAATAGGATTGGAGGAAGGCTTAGAATTATTCATTGGTAACTTTAAAATTATTATTAAATTTATATTTTATCTTTCTTACCAATTTTCTTACATAGTTTATCCAAATAAGATACCCTATCCATCTAAAAAAATATGAAAACATTTATTTCAGTACTTGTGCTAGAATAAAATATTCATTTAACATGGTCATGACTATTGTATTCAATACTTCCTATATGCAATCATAAATGCATCATGTATATAAATAAATCTTTGATTAGAGAGGATAGAGTATACCTACACTTACAATTGGGGATACATTTCTTAATTAGAGGCATGAACAATATGGGGATCTGCTAGACCTTATTAGGGGATCACTTGTCACAATACACCATGATAGGAAGGGTTCTAAAGCCTACAGTCTAACACAATCATGAAACAACCATGAAATATTGCTAGGTTTAATGGCCAATCTATTCTAAAAAATAATAAATTTAATTTAATCTGGTACACACCAAAGCTTGTGGTACAAGATGAGGGTTTAGTAAAACAAATAAAACATGTATAATAGAATCTCAGTTAACCTAAGTATGAACAAGACCCTAATACATGGAATATGAGGAGTAATATTATTTGATCCAATACTTATGTTAATTTTATCTACTAAATATAAAAGGAAAAATTTATAATATACTTACCTAAATTTGAACCTATCGAGACTCAATCTCTCCCTTGGCCAAAAGGGTTCTACAAGAAGTTATTGTGGTTTCTAAGGATAACTAAGAAATCACAAAGCATCCAAAACTTATCCACAAGAATAGATTATCTAAGTAGAAACCCTAAGCTAAGACTCCTCAATTATAATTGTGTAAGAGTAGATTATAAATAAGTGAGAGTGAATAATAACTCTTGATTTCCTATTTAAATAATGACAAGAAGATATTTTATTTATAATAAAATCTCACCCTAAACAATTTTTAATATATCAGTTGTATGGTGTTGACCTAGTCAACCTTGTATGTTTTTAAGAGATAAACGACTAGGTCTTAAGCTAGGTCAGCTAAAGGACTAACAAAAGTAATCAAGGGCTAAAAATATAATAGGTTCAACCTAGTGAACCTAGTATAGTTAAGTGGTGAAAGGGGATCATGTAAAGGAAAAGAGGGATGGAAAGATTAAGAAGACTAGAGGAGTGTGTAAGGGAGGTTTAATAGCTTAGGTAATAGTTTTAAGAGCCATTTGGATTGGTAATAATGTGGTAATAAGGGCTAATAATCTTACAAATCACCAAAGGTCTATCCACCCCTTTCTCGATACACACCTTAGGGCATGCACATAGAGAGATTGAGTCTCGATGGGTTATTTCAAGATGTAAAATGTTAGTATTTGATAAAATTTGAAAATATTATGTATATAAATATTACCTACTTGAAGATCATCACATATCACTAAGGTGTAACAAGGATGGTGCTTTAAGAAATAATAGAAGGACACATAATGTTGATGCTAAAAAAAGTTGTAGTATTTTAAAGCAAAAATAATTGAAAGTAAATGACTAAAAATTAAATGTAATGCATACCTTGAATTACCTTTATCTCAAGATGGTTGTTTTCTGTATTGCTATTTTTGAATATTTATGGTATAAACACTACTTTAAACAAACCCAAGAATACAAAACTAAAGAGAAAAAACAAACAAAGGAAAGAAAATCCAAGATAGTTGGTGCTATGAGGATAGGATCTACATGGTAAATTTGGTGATCTAGGGTGACAAGTGATATGTTAGACCAAATGACCAAGTTAAAAATAAGAGTAAATTGGGTAACCAAAAATCCAAGGCTACTAAAGACAAAAAAAACTCAAACAACTAAACCTTAAGTAAGAAAGGAAAACTCACCAAGTCAAACCAAGTATGCATGTCAAAAAGGATGGTAATTAAAAAAAAATCAAAGGTAAAGGACTAAAAAAAATGTTAAAACAACACTAAGGAGTGAGTAGTAACAATCCTTATCTCACTTAATAATGGAAAAAGATGCATAAAAGGGAAAATAACATTGTTGAGTGAGAAGTAACAAGCCAACCTCACTCAATGATGGGAAAATGATACAAAATCATGTGTCCATAACAATAGGATAGTAAAAAAATGACAAATGGTAAAATTAAGGTAAATTAAGTCTAGGAATTAAATTCTATGGTGAAAAGAAATAATAAATCCATAGTTGTTCCAACATGTTGTTTCTCTCTAAGGATAGATAAAATTGAAATAAAGTAGTGCTAGCATGTTTTTATGAAGTGAAGAAGAAGTAATTTAAAGAAGGGAAAATGGATTTTTATTCAAAATTTGTATATCAATAGGAGAAATGAAATGGGTGGAGGAGAGAATTAAGTAAAAACCAAGGTATAATAATTCTTTATCAAAGTCAAGACACTCAAATTAGGTTTGTCAAAATAAGAGAATTTTCAATCTTGAGGAATCTGAAGAACTTATCTTAGCCACACAGGTCTTGGGTCAAAAAATATAGTATATATATCATCCCATGAATTATATATGCATGAAAAATTAAAATTGACCTACATTTCCATAACGTGACTCCCATTCCTCAGGACCCCTTACAGAGCCATTGATCTACTATGAAGATTAGGTACTTTCATGACAAAGTAGGTAGCACCATAGAGTTATTTTAATTCCCCTATTCCAATATACTAGCCTAACACACCTCAAATGATCTCATCTCTATTTGAGACCAACTATGGAGTGTGATCTTTTATTAGAGATAAGAGATGTGCTTGTAATCACTTCTTTTGGTATGAGTTTGACTTTTGAGATTTTTATGTTGTCTTTTGTTAATCATTGACTTTTTTTAAATGATTTGGATTTTAAATTTCTTGATGGATTTTTATATTCCTCCTCCATATGAATTTGGAAAACAAAACATTTTTTCTAAATATGACTTTCATTTCAATACTTGGGAAAAGGTTTCTAAGAGAGAGAACTTTAAAGAGCATGGGGTCTAAGAGTCTCATAAATCTAGGTAAAATAAAAGTTATATATTGAATTTGACCATGTTTTATCAAATGTGCAGTGAAAGGAAAGGGGAAATAAAGATGAGTGACACATGGAAATTTTTTAATTACTTAAAATTAAAAAAAATGGGATAAAGGGTAAAAAGGGATACAATGACAATGAAGTGTGATTCCTTATCATAAGAGTGAGGGAAATGAAGGAAGACATTTTAAAATAGAGTGTTTTAAAAATTTTCATTTATTAAAAGAATGAAAAGCTAAATTTGAGAACAAGGATGTAAAAAAATGAAAATATGGTAATTTTATGACTAGGGTGGGGTCCTATCCATGGTCTTACACTTCAACTTCATAAAAGATAAACCCAAGGGGTGTCAACAAGTAAGTGAAAGATAAAGTGAGGTAAGAAACAATATGGTAGTTTTATGAGTAATTTCAAGTCTTGTTCATAGTATTATAATACAACTCACAAAATTAAAACCCAATGGGTGTAAAAAAAGAGAAAATGCAATAAGATAAAGAATAATATGATACATCAAGAAACAAATAGACCAAAAGGGAGGACTAATTTTTTGTGAAAGGAAGGAAATTTTTGTAGAGGGAAATACCCATGTAAGTAACCTATAAATTTTTTTATATATATGTAGATATAAATCATTAAAATAAATAAATATTTAGGCAAAGTATTTTTTGAAGAACTATGTGTCGGTGGGCTCTTTAAAAACATGACCTTCATTGGTTTGACTATGGTAGGTGCTTAGACCAAGAATATATTTGATTAAATATGGGCCTCACAATTTTTTTGAATACTTACCTTCATTTTAATGGGTTTAGTCTAATTTAATGATAATATCACCAACATTAAATGTGCGGACTTTAACACATTTGTTATGTTGTCTAACAATGCAAGCCTTGGATTGATAGTTATGTTGTAAGGAAGAAATATGACATTCATAAAGTAGATTAAGGGAATTAATATGAGATTTACATAATTATTCATCAATAATATTAACATGGAGAGATATACAAAGAGATGGAAGCTCAACTTCTAAAGGAAGAACTAACTCAGAGCCTTAGACTAGTGAGATTGGAGTTGCCCCAGTGGTAGTACATATGATAGTATAATAGGCCAAAAGTGCAAGGTAAAGATGAATATGGAAATACTTGAGGGTTTTACAAATTATATTTTGGATATATTTTTTTATAATTTTATTAGTGGCCTTAGCTTGACCATTTCATTATGGATGATAAGGCATGGAAAATTTGTGATTGATCCTGAATATATTACAAAGTTATTTAACATGTTTGTTTTGAAATTACCACAATTGTTTGAAATGATGGTATAGTGAATAAAGAAGTATAAAAGGATTTGATTAAGAATAAATTTGGAAATGGTTGGACCGGTGACATTAACAAGAGGCATGGATTTTACCTACTTGGTAAAATATTTGGTGGTGATGATGATAAATACATGTCCATCTTCGGAGGGAGGTAGTTTAACATTGAAATTGAATCCCCATATGGAAAATAGCCAAGTAAATTATATGGTTTAAAGTTTATTTGGATTTTAATGGATTATATCATTATGAAGCTATAAGAATTACAATTTTTAGCATACACGATTGCATATTTTTAAAGAGTAGTCCAAAATTAACCCTTACATAGGCATTTGAAAGATGTAGCATATCCACTATAGTGGTAATCATAAATACCCCAATGTGCTTGTTTAAGAAGAGTGTGGACCTAATATTACATAATATAATAGATCAACGTACCTTAAGAATTATGATAGTAAAAGGATGTTGTGTTGAACTACATAATTTAAATCTTGTTTATGAATATATGTCTTTTCAAGAGACTCTAAGTTAAGATGATACGTTTGATGTTATAAGAATTTAATAATGTCTTGGTACCATGGGATTTATCAAATTATAATAACCTCAATATGATCAATAAATGAATTTGGTTGTTGTGTTGAATATGGAAATTTTATTATTTGTATAAGAAAAGTAGGATTAGGAAGGACTTGGTGGGGATGAAAGATCTATGTTGAAGAGGCAACAAAATTAGTAATGGAATTTTGATCTCTAAGAATAGGTTCAATAGTGAAAGAGATGAAATCCTTATAAGTATTTGTTGTAATTTGAATATATGTGATGAGGTTCTCACTTTTACATTGATAATCACCACTAACTTAGAAGTAAATAAGTTGAGTATCACCTAAAGCATGAAGGTATTGAATGTCTATATAAAGAGTAGCTCTCATGCTTAAGATAAGAGATTTGTACTCTACCATATTATTGGTGACATAAAAATTGAAGTGAAAGGATAAATAAATGATCTTTCCAAGAGGAATTATGAGAATGGAACCTACATTAGCTCCTTAAAGGCATTTATCACCATCAAAGTCAAGGGTCCAAGTATCCTCATATAAGTGAACATTAATTTTAGGAAGCTCCTTGATAACTACCTTTGGTTTATTAGTACAAAATGGAATAGTGGATTCATCAATTTTATTGGATTAAAGATTAGTGGTAAAGATATCAAAAAAAACTTTGAGAGAAATAGCTTAATTAATACCTTTGATGTAAAGGATATTATCATCTGTAAGATTATCTTGAAGTTAAGAAGTGGCTAGTATGGGAGTTATGACAAGTTGATAATCTATGATTTACCCTTTGATAAAGTTTAATGCGATGAATCAAAAATCAAATTCCATACTAAGGACCATATATTTACCAGTTCTATCTCCAAGAATAAATGCTTTGGAGAAGAAATGGTGAAGTGGGGTGGAATGAACAATGACTTAAGTAGATTGGTAAAGTATATAGTGGTGAATATTTTCAACTAAAAAATAGATAGTGAGGTAATCATGCTCAATTTTGGTATAATGTGTTTCATAATCAATGAGGCCTCAACTAATGTAGTATATAACATACTCTTTTCCCATATCATATTGTTGGGAAACCATTGCTCCAACTAAAATAGGTGTGGAATAAGTATTTAGAATCAAAAGTTTATCATTAGGAGGATGGAGTGTTGGTGGATGAATTAATTACTCTTTCATGTTATCATAGGATTTTGACATGGATCCATCCATTATAAATCAGTACCTTTATTGAGAAGGGAATTGAGGGAGTGAATTTGATATGCCATTTGAAGGATGAATCATCTAATTTCTGTATGTTTGCCTAGATAAGCATGAATGTCAAGAATAGAATGAGAAATAGGCATGTTTATGATATCACTAATTCTGGGAGGATCAACATCAATGCCATGAAGAGAGACTAAGAATATTAACAACTTTCTAGACGTGTCTTCAAAAACACATTTCTAAGGATTAAGCCTAACTTTATATTTAAGGATACGATCAAAGATGACAGAAAGATCATAAATATGATTCTTATGATGTTTGGATTTAATAATGAGATCATCCACATAGGTTTCAACAATTTTTTTAATGATATCATTAAAGATGTGAGTCATCACTCATTGGTAAGTGGCTCCAACATTTTTGAGGCTCTGAAGATCATTTTGACATAGCAATAGGTGCCCCATTCTATGGTGAAAGTAGTCTTATGTTGGTCCTCAAGAATGATATGAAACTGATTATATCATGACAAATCATAAATAAGAGATAAAATTTTGTAGCTAGCCTTGGAATTGAAAGTGGAATATATTGAAGGTAAAGGGAAGTTATCCTTGGGATAAACAATATTAAGATTACAAAAATCAATGTAAATGTGAATGACCATAATGAATTTCTTCTGAATGGGAAAAATTTTGGAAACCCATTCATAATAATCCATTAGTTTGATAAATTTAGTATAAATTATTTTGATGGTTTCCTTATGACATAAAGTGGAAACTTTAGGAAAAAAATTTCTTTGTTTTTGATGCACATGCTTGGCATCAGGATAAGTTATGATGTTATGAACCATAATGCTAGGGTCAATTCTAGGCGTGTACTTATAGGAACAAGTGAAAGACTCATGATATTTATCAAAAAATAAGATAAAAATATCATGTTTACTAGGTGAAATCTCATGAGAGATAGTAATTAGATGAGGATAAGATGGAGTACCATATTCAATGCAAGTGGTTTAGTCAATAAGCATGGCATTTCCATCTTGAAACTGGTATGGTGCATTTTTTAAGGAATAAATTGGATTTGTTGTAATATCAATGTTAATGATGGAATTGTTGAATCAATGATTTTTAGTCTTGAAATTTATAAGTTTATAATGCTACCATAGAAGTTGAGGTTTTAGGGAATAAAGTAACTCAAGAATAGCTTCATCATTAGGAAATGTAGGAAGAGGACCATAATAATTGACATCTACTTAAATATTTAGAATTTGATTATCATGGTGATCACACTCAAAATGTATCTTATGAACATCAATTGCCTTAGTATCTAGTATAATTTTAGGAATAAATGAATTAGATGGAGCAAAAGGTGTTGGAATGTCAATGGGTTGGAATGATTAGATTGATAGGTGTTAAATAAGATGTAAAAATGTATAGATGTTAGTAAGGTATAATTTGTTATACCACCCAAGGAGTATAAATAAGAGGAGAATTGATACGAGGAACATGACCCTCAAGATCTAAGCTATGATTCATAGAAATGGTATGAACATCCTAATTAAAAGTATGAATTTGGGCTAAGGTTTTTTGATAATGTTGGACATCCAAGTCTCTAGATTAAGCTTGGGATATTATATAGTTACCATTATATGTTGGATAAATTTTACATTCTTTAGAAATAGGGGGAGTTTTAGAGGGTGAAATCCTAATATTATTGAATGTAAAAGCATACATGATGAGAGGATCTTTAAATAATTTGGCCACTCTAAAATCATTATGATTGAAGAGATATTCAGGTAAATAAGGCTACTAAGCATTACATTAATGGGGAAATTAGTAATCTCATTAATAAGGGGAAAAATATGATCCCTACATAATAGATAAAGAGGAATCCATTGGTAAATGTAGGGAGGTAACTTGGTAGTATTACAAGTATGTTGAAAATCATTGGCCTCATCATCATCATAATCCATAAGAGTAACTTGTAAATAAGAATTCATATTGACGAACTTGGGTAAAGGAGCATTATTAATTTTATGAGTGGTATTAATAATATATTATGATTTAATATTAGGAATCTAAATTCTCCATGGGTTGGGATCAACTTCATGATTGTACTATTTTCCATTATGTAAAAATTGAATGCATTGGTTACAAGAAGAAGCAATGGCCCTCAGTCAATGAGTCCATGGATGAAAAATGACTATGTTATAAGATAAAGGAAGAACAAGGACCATAATATTGGTTCAAAAAATCTTAGATCTAATGGTTAATGGAATCCAAATACAACCAAGTGTTTTTTATTACTCTTATCAAAGCAACGATAAGTAAGATGGGTTTGCTTGAGATGATCCTTTTTATAACCAAGTTGTTGGATGATCCATAAAGATGTCACATTAATACCATAACCTTCATCAACTATAACCTTATAAATTAGAGTGGTATTAATGGATAATTTAATTAAAAGTGTTGGATCATCAACATGAAAAATAATTTCATCATTGATAATGTCCTTTTCGAGGAATTCAATAGAGGACTTGGAAGGACACATAGTGTAAATGGTATCTAAATTGGAAGGTTATAAGGTGGTTCTTCATTGAAGGAAAATGGATCTTCAATCTCTTGAATTTTTTGCATAAGTAATTTATGATGATAGAGTGAAGTGAAAACCAACACCATAAGTGTAATCTTACAAGGCATAGAGTTGAGTTCTTAAAAAATGTTCCAAAAAGACTTAGGAGAACCATCATGAGGTTTAGGAGGTAAATTATAATTTGGAGGGATTGATGTGGTTGGAGGATTGGAAGGAGGATATAGTTCCTCTTGAGCTTTTGAAGAAACATTAGTAGTGGTAGTATCTTTATGAATTTGTTCCTCTAAAGATGGCTACTTAGGCTAAGTAATGGGATCTTTGTGAGGTGGCTTATGATAATAATTGACCTTAACAATATTGACATATCAATAATTATTAAAATATTGGTCATAGTAGATATCAATGGCATAAATATCCTTTATATTTGAATAATTAATGGAAGAATACTTTTGGTTATTTGAAGTAGAAGCTTTGGAATTTGTCATTTCTGAAAAGTATTAGTGTATTCTTCACAATGAGGATCGATCATAACTTCATGATTGAATGAATCACCAAGCATATAGGAGACAAAAAAATTAGTAAGCCCTCTACAAGATTCATGAGAATTCCCAATGTTAGAATGGAACCAACAAAATATATTGGGGTCATACCACTTAGGAGGAGCATTGGGATAGATGAAAGGTTTTGAGGGTGGTAAAAATTGTTTCATTTGTTGAACTGAAATATGTTTATGATAAGATAAAGGAATATCAGTTTTAGTGACTATTTAATTTGTTTGTGTAGTATTACTAGTGATAGAATTAGATGTTTGGAAAGATCATTTAATAATTTTACTATTAGGTTCAAATTTTTTCATAAGAAAGTCTTGATTCTTAGCTTGATCAAGAGCTTTATTGAGTGTTTGGGGTGAAAAGGTTTGAACCTTATATTGGAGAGTGGGAGTCAAAGTAGTGATAAAGAGTTTAAACAAGTTATCATAACTCCTAATATGGTCATATTTATGGGTCATTGATTTAAATATTTTGATAAATTCACGAGTTGATTTAGTGGGAGATTAGTTAGCATTGATAAAGTGGCTAAGATAATTTTTAGGAAGATCATTATGTTGAAACTCTTTAACCAAAGAATTAACTAAAAATTTAAGTTGCCAAATATATTGTTGGGGAAGTTGATTATACCATTTTAATACATAACCAGTGAAGGTTTTAACTAAAATTTTAGTTGTGGTGAAGGTATTAATTTAGGTCCACTCCTTATAAAGGTTTCTAAAGGATTTGAGAAATGAGGTAGGGTCTTTAGTCCCATCATATTTGATAGTTAGAGATATGTTACCAATATTAATGGATAAAATGAAGCAAGCTAAAGACTCATTTTTAATGTTTTGAAACATCTTGTTATTCATTATGGGTTGACTACTAACATGGCCTGAGGCATCCCTAAGAGGTAGAAGAATGAACTTAGGATTAGTTTAAGGATGCATAGTTGGAGGTCGATTAGCTACATTGATTAGAGGTTGTTGAAGTTGCATCCTTTGGTTGGTGTTATAATTTTGAATTATGTTCATTTGTTGGATAACATTGTATAAAATTTGAGTTGTATTAGGAGGTGGGTTGGTTTTGGTTGGATCAACCACCAAATTGGTTATAGGGAGAGGATTACTAGTGGGATTATTAAGTAAACTTGTATTAGTTTCTCCCACATTAGTTTGAATATTTTGAAGATGAGAAGTTTATTGGTAAGTATAAAAAGTATTAGATATATCAACTTCATCTTGAGGTGTTATTTTCACCATATTTTAGTTCTTGAATGAAGGATGAGAAGATGTGTCCCAAGAGTGATGGTGATCTTGGGAAGAAAAGATAAGATGAAATAAACATCCCATATAGTATCTAAATATATTTAAGCTATCCAAGAAGATTTTGATAGGAGAATTCATTATTATTGAATAAAGAGATGAACACAATGCAAATAAGGATAAGTAGAGAACTAGATTGATAAACAAGGAAGGTAGAAAGTAGTATAGGGTCTACTAGGTTGACCTAGCACAACAATAGGCTCTGCAAACTATACAGGGTCAACTGGGTCAATCCAATATAGTGAATAGAGACTAGAAGAGGAAACATTAAAGTCTACAAATAGTATATGATTGATTGGGTTGAGCCAGTATAGTCAATAGGTGTTGAAAAAGATTCAAGGTCGATTGGGTTGACCTAGTACAATAGGTAGGGAAAGTTAAGAAGTTTATAACAAGTTGTGAATTGAAAAAATTTATTTTAAGAAAGAAATTTGAAAAGAAATGATAGAAATGAAACAAAAAAATAATTGTATTAACATTGGCTAGTCTAATTGAAACACACAATAAAAAAACTTGCAAAAATTTTGTCTAATGAAATTTTTTGCAATACAAAATACAATTGACCAAAGAACAAGAAATCAAATTGAAAAGTAAATAGATAACTAATTGGTGAACCTAAATGTTAATTAGGTTATTAAGATATTATTTTAAATGTGATTAGAATTTGGATATAAGTAAATAATTATAATGATAATCCAAGGTTGGTTTCAGGTAGTTTGGTTTGAAAGGGACTGTAGTGATAATGATACAGGCTTGGTATTGGGGCCTATCCCTTCAATTAACACACCACAGTGATAAGGGTATCGAGTGATTAGTTATAATATACCAATAATCATGTTTTATACTTGACTAGAGTATCAAGTTGACTTCTCCCTTGGTGATGAAATCTAAGTAGGTTGGCCTTGGGTAGACAAATGTTAAAATGTTTGTTTAGATTATGTGATATGGTTGTGTGTGCATAGAATATTAAATATTGAACTAAATGATTAATTAAAAAACCACCTAATTAAGTTATGTGATATATTATAAGCATGTAAGCAATAAGAAAGGAAAGTGTGAATTGATTACTAGCATATAAGATCAATTCTAACTTTGAAACAATGTACAATGTTGATATCATCAATAATGTATGCATAAAATATAAAATAGGGTTCACAGGGTTGAACTTGTACTATGGAAGTAAGGTCTAAAAATGAACAAGGTCAGTAGAGTTGACCTATTTATCTAGATAGCACATAGGACATAGAGCTAGGTCAATAGTGTCAATCCAATTGATTGTGTAAGGGTAGTTTTGATGACTACAAACTACAAAAGGAAAGATCGTAAAGAAAGAGATAGAGAGATAAAAAGAAACCTTGATGGATTAGATATGTATATAATGAATATTATTATTCAAGAACATTATATATTCCTACAAATTCTACTAATTAGGTTGATTGGGTCACTCAATATTTACAAAAATTTAGTGCTAAGTGTCTAAAATGTATAGCATTAACCTAGTATGCTAAAATAGATGTTTAAAAATGTATATGGTTAACTTGGGTTGACCTAATAGTCTAGATTGGATGGTTAGAAATATAAAAAAATATATTAGGTTGATAGGATCGATCTAGTAGCCTATACTTGAAAAATTGTACATAAAAGTTAGATAATAGGTCGATAGAATTGATCCAGTATGGCAAATATATGACAAAAATAATGATGAAAGAATGAAATAAAATGAAATAAGTTGAACAAATACTACAAGGGTTAGTTCACATGTAGCTCGCTAGATTGTAATATGACGGTGTAGCCAAAGTGAAGCTAATGCTAATAAAAAAGAAATAAAAATGGAAACATGAAGACAATCCAACCATTTGTGGGATGTGATTCACATAGGGTTCACAAGAATGTATGCAATCATAAATGCATCATGTCTATAAATCAATCCTAGTTCAAAGAAGATAGAGCATACCTACACTTTTTATTGGGGATACATTTATTAATCAGGGGCATGACTAATATGGAGATATGCTAAACCTGAGGGAATCACTTGTCATAATACATCATGTTAGGAAGTGTTACAAAGCCTAAAGTCTAATACAATCACACAATAACCCTAAAAGAGTCCTAGGTTTATTTTTCAATCTATTCTAATTAACAAGAAAGTAAATCTAATCTAGTGCACACTAAAGCTTATGACACAACATGAGGGGTTAGTAAAGTAATTAAAAAATGTATAAGAGAATTTGAATTAAGGCAAGTATGAGTAATAACCTAATACATGGAATATGAAGAGTAGTATTATTTGAGCTAATACTTATGCTACAACTTTCTACTAAAGAGAGGAGAACAAAGTTAGATTATACTTACCTGAATGTGAACCCATCAAGACTAAATATCTTCATTCATAAAATGGGATTTACATGGGGTTGTTGTGATTTTCAAGGATAACTAAGAAAGGCCAAATCATCTAGTACTTATCCACAAGACTAGATTCTCCAAGTAGAAATCCTAAGCTAAGACTCCTCAAGTAAAATGGTAGAAGAGTAGATTATAAATAAGTGTGAGTGAATAATAACTCTTGATTGATTATTTAAATAATTATGAAATGATATTATATTTATAGGAAAATATCACCTTCAATCCTTCTAAATATTCCAACTATATGAGGTCAACCTAGTTGACCCTATATGTTTTTGGGAGAAAAAACACTAGGTCCCAAGCTAGGTTAGATGAAGGGTTAACAAAAATCTCAAGTGAAAAATACCCAAAATAGTATAGGTTCAACCCATTCAACCTTGTATAGTAATTAGAGGCTAAAAACTATGTAGGGTTAACCTAGTTGACCCAATATAGTCAATTGGTGAAAGGGGTTCAAGGTGAGGAAAAGAGGGATGGAAAGAGGAAAAATGATTGTAGGAGTGTGAAAGGGATGATAAATATATTAGGTAATAATTATAAGATCTGGTTAGATTGGTAATAATGTGTAAATAAGGGAAAATAATCTTTCAAAGCACCAAAGGTCTATCCACCCCTTTCCTAGTGCACCCCTTAAGGCATGCACTCAGAGAGATTGAGTCTTGATAGGTTCCTTCAAGATTTAAATCTTTAGTATTTGATAAAAGTTTAACATATTATTTATATACACTTCCCACATTTATTTATCAATTAAAAAGTGGGGAATAATTTTATGTTAAAAAAAATGTTCATTATAGGATTGTGCATGCATGTTCTGCCTATTTTTTATCTTTGGAAAATTTGTGGGTTTTAGCATTAAATCACCTCTGTTTCATCCATTTTCCTCTTGAAACCTATTTTTATGGAAATAAATTATTTTAACTAATATACTAATGAAAATTTTTGGAAGATTATTATTTATGAAAGTCTTCAAAATTATTAGTATTTGGATTCACTTATTTGGAATTATCAACATTTCAGAACTTAACATTTTGTTATTTGGCATTTTGGTCATTGAAATTTTGGTCTTTAATATTTTGGTCTTTGGGATAATAATTTTGGAAGTATTTTTTTAGTTAATTTATTAATAATATTTTCTTCATAATTTTATTTCAAAAATTTACCCATCAATTATATTTCTTTGGGATTTTCTATTCAAGACTTTATTACTAGTAAATTATTATTTAGATGTTCTTATTTAGGAAGTTTGTTAAGTATTTTAGTATTAATAATTTTTAATATTTATGGATTCATATTTATGTTTTTGTCTATAGGGTATTTTAATTTGGAGCTTTCATCATTGAAAACTTTCTCCAACAAATTTTCTCGAAAGACAATCCTAGTCTTTGGGAAAAGTGTTTAGAGTTTGGCTTTCAAGAAAGGATTCATGAATATCCTTTAAGAACAACTTATTTTTTGGGTTATTTAATTTATAACCTATATCTCATGATAATTAAATGGTTTAGATCAAACACAAACACTGATACCCAACTAAACCACACATTTATAGGTGTAAGAAAGGGCATCACTATGGCACCCCACTAAATGAGTAAGTATCTTACATGGCATGTCCATTGAGATAAGGTGGTCAAGTTTGAATGAAATAAACATATAAATCTTAGATATTTTGGTGATTAATGTTTCAAAAATTGATATTGAATGCTAAAAGGATATAACATTGATCTGATAATCAACTTCACATTCATTTATTGTTAACAAGATCAAGTAAGTATTTTCCACTGAGAATTCAATCCCTATTTACATTTAATCAAGCTATAATTTGCATATAAGAGTACCAAAACACCATTACAAGGATCCATAATTCTATCAAAAATAAAAAATAATAATGTAATATTCATATAGAATATAAAGAGGGGACCAATCTCTATTTAGATTTTTTTATCAAAGATTCAACAAAGTATATGGACATAAGATTTGATGATTTTATGTTTGATGGTATCTAAAATAAATACTTGGATATATAGGATATTTTACTAGGATCAACACATTCACCTATGAGGAATAAATCTATTGGGAATAATAATAGGTAGTAGATGACCTATTTCCCTTTAAGCATCATATAATTCACTATATTACTACTAAAATTGAGGTCATGCCATGCATCAACTTATTATGTGACTTGTTATTCCAAGGAGAGATTACTGCTAGCATTTTCCTCCATCATATCAATCACAAAACCATCATCACCTACATATAATGCAAAGTGTTTCAAAGGTATCTAAGCTTTCCAATCCTAGATGACACATTTAATTTACATAGTGTAGTATCCTAAAATAAGATAAATAATACAAATAATATCATGAGAAAATGGCTTCTCCCTAGAGAAACATTTTCATTCAAGGACAAGAACCCAATGCACATCACTAGATTTTAAATGGGAAATCACATTAGTATGACACTGATAAAATTCTTTATGGTCACTTGACCATCCAATTCTTTTACATGGAATGGGTATTATTGTTTGACCTATTACTAATATTAGAATGCACCTTTGCATTGGGATAGATTACCAACACCTATTTACATGAGCTAATATTACATAAGGATAAGAGACTTCAAGGTGGTAGTTTTTATGATTTCATACCTTCTTGATGCTATCATGAATATTATTTACATGGGTCTTTTTGGGACATAAGTCTTGATTATATCAAAAATATGATTTTTTATTTCTATCTATTTATGCATATACCAAGACTATATTAAAGAGTGCATATGACATGTATCCCCAACTTTGGAAGGTAATTCATGAGGAACACATGCCCAAAGTTTCTAAAATTATCACCAATTCACTCATATTCAAGGGAGATTATTTTTTATATCTTGATTACACTGTGATAATGGTTATTAAACATAGGGTAGATCCTTTGAGCCTCCCAAAATACATTCCTAATAAGTTGGCTGAGCAATAAATTACTTATTGATTATGGAAGGGGATCAATGATGATAGCAGTAGAAGTAATAAGAACACATTTCATGGATCTCATCTCATGACTACTATGATGTTTTACACCTTTCATAGACATTTATGGGAAGATGGAAAGGTTAGGAGATCCTATGCATTAGATAGCTTATCCTATAGAGATTATGACCCCCATGGTAAGGTATAACAACATGTTCATAATTTGGGCATTCAGTATAGTCATGAGCCCTATGATCATGGTTTCCTATTTCTCAATGTAAATGATAATACCCAAGTCTTGGAAAGGGCTAATATAGTTGGAGTAAATGAATACTTAGTCAAGGTGATCTAATAAAATATATTTATCATAATTGAACAAGCACAATATAGGATATCACTACCAAGAGGATGGACTTCTTCAAAAAAAATTAATAATAGACCTCTTAGGCAAACACATGATTAAAGTCAATACCTCTAGAATCCACCTATAATGATGATGGTTGTAAAGTAAGAGCAATGTGAAGGGGAAACTTAATATTATGTAAAACAAATAGAAGAGGAAATGTTTTATGCTCAAGCAAGCATAGTTAAACTAGGGGAAATAAAGAAATAACCTTAGGTAAAAATATTTCAAGGTAAGGATAACTCTCTTGGGAAGGAATAATAACCTATTTGTATAGACTCCTCTAACTTATAGGACCTCACACACACACTAATGTATCCTTGGAAACCACAACATCTAATGTGGAAGTTCCTCTTTCTACCCAATAAATGGTCGATTTATTATTGAAAAAACAACTATATAATATAAGAGGAATTCCAAATTAGGAAGGCCTTAAGTATAGTCTATAGAGGGACCAAATGAGTAGATAGAACCCTTGATTGAAGGTGACCTAGTGGATGAAGAATAAGAAAATGAACTATAATAGGTTAAAATCTTGATCTTATAAGAATTCAAAGAAAATGTACCCCTCAAGATTGACAAATCATGTAAGGTTTTACTTCTTACTAATCCATTAAGCCACCCTGATACTACCATATTTTTATTTTTTACTTCTTTCCATGTTATGTCACTAACTTCATCTGGACCTCTCTCCCTACTCCTTGTTATAACCATTCTTTTAGTTACCACCTATGATAGTACTATTAAAAACATACCCAAAACTCAATTTCCAGTATACTATAATAATTTGAATTCACCCATGCCTTCCCTAGGATGAATTTAGACCATGTAAATTGTAGCCACCAATAAAACTACAAGGAAGAATCCTATATACACTATCCATCTAATGCCACACCTAAAGAATGGAGACTAGTGAAAGATAATATGGATTTTCATGCCGAATACATCTCCTAAGATTGAGCCTTAAAGGGATACCTAGATAGAGGCACAACTAGTAGATCCAACACAATTCACACTTTTAGACTATTTCAAGTAACTAAGATCTTCAGCTTGTAAGACGCCATACATAAATATTATTGAGCTACCCATAGTGATGTCATTATTTGAAAATTATACTAGCTATATGCAAAGGGAAAAGAAAAGAAAAAATCATGACATGATAAGTGCAATTCTATCAAAGGTTACTAAAGCATCATGACATGCTAAAGATGAGGATAGCTAGATTTATACTTTAGTGCATAGGATAATGCATACAATTTGTATACAAATTTGGAGAATAGAAGCATAGTGAAGAATAATTATTATGTGTTAGGTAGGAATTATGAAAAACCAATGATTCATTAACATTTATATAGTATTCAAAATAAACTAGATAGAAATTAAGAAAAAAATTATACATGAGAATGTACACATGAAACAAAGTAAGAAACATAAGTAACCATAACCAAAATAGTCTCTATTGATCTCTTCCAAGGTTGAACTCTTTTATTCATACAAACATACATATATATAGTCATTTTTAGTTTGTGATTATTTATATTCTTCTCGTACTTGGTACCAAAAGTGGAATCTATTCATATTCTAACATATTACAAGTCATGGAGATGGGACAAAATAGACATATCTAAAAAACTAAGCATATAATGCATGAATATAGACAAATATCCTAAGCATCTTTACTATCCAATTTTTTATCCCAACACTTTCCCAAAATTAAAATGTCGTTTCATCCCAAGACAACATCATAGGATCTATTGAAATTACATAAAGGGTATAAGTTGAAGAAGTGGTTAGACTAGTAAGAGATGTAGTAATTACTCAAGGAACCATTTTTGGTTTTCACCTCTTACACACTACTTAGCTACCCTTTCAGGTTTTTAACTAGTTAGAATAACAAACTACCACTCTTTCAAGTTTTCAATTAGTTAGTGTAACTAGGTGGATTCCCTTTATATTTTTTCAGTCATCCTGACCCCACTTGTCTTATGAGTCATCCCTAATAAAAAATTTTATAGAATTTATTTCAAAATTATTACCCTATGTAGTACTTATTTTGATAGAGGTGGCTTGGATGTAGATGATGATTGGGTACAAGAGTCCTTACCCTTGAACTATTCAACCTTGCAATGAGTGATGACCTATTGAAGTTATAATGGTGGCTTGTATACTCATGTGTTATGAATATGGGTAACCTTGATGCAAAATGGACATAGATCAATCTTGTATGCATGCCATTAGAGCATAAATTTCTAGACCATGCATAATAGGATTCATAGTGGTGTATAATATCTAGTGATTTTCTTGATATACAAGATGTATATGATGCTCATGGATACCTTGGTGTTGTTGACCCTCATCTGAATCTCCCCACTTAATTTCTCTAGTTTATCTATGTACCATTGGGCTTGGAGACATATGAATGAACAACATAGAAGCTAACTTTACTAATTAATAATGTTGCCATACACATTATCCTAGGAACTGAGTAGGTCCTAAAGTGCTCCATCATTCTCATCCACAGAAGTGGTGTGGCTACCAATAGTTTTTTTGATGGTTTATGTTATGGAAAAGTTGATGGAATTGGCTAAAGAATTGTGTAGTTGTTGATTTTAGTCTAGCAAGGTGCACATAATGTATTGTTCTTGTAGGGAAAAAATATCTAGCATGCCCTAGTACTCCTCCAATAGGGTAATGAGCAAGACAACCTTAGTCTCTACATTATGTCCCAATGTGCCAATTATATAGAGTTTTTGAATTGTACACTAGTCCTTAATCAACTCAAAGATGAGGGTCTTGAGTTTACATTGGTTAGAAATGAATTAGTCCTTGATTTCTTGAGTTAAAAACTCTAAGAAGGTGTCCTACATCATCTTTGAAAATTTATGAAGGTGAAACTTCAATTATACATTCTCCACCTTGGACTGATCCATATTTTTGATTTGAGGTAGCTTTTTGCATAATGGATTATTGAAATTCTATTCCACCATCTAATTTTTTCTTTATTGGGATCTTGGAGATGTATAATGAGGCTTCCTACTTGAGTAGGAGTGTGGAAATTGTACTCATATCTAGTAAAGGATCCATTCATGTCATTGTGGTAAGTGGGAGAGAAAAAGTGGTGGACCAATCACCAATAGTTGTGACATCCCAAAGCTAAAATCCTCCCAATGGAAATTATAGGAGTTGAGGACATGTCTGAGCTACAATTGGTTATTCCTCTTATGATGGCTACACTACTTATACCTATGTCTAATCTAGTTCCTATTATTACTACATCATGGCCTCTACTGCTAGCTTGATTTGTTGTATAACATCTTTATCATTATTTATTTTTACTTCTTCCCCCTCTTACACTTTCTTTTTGAGTTCTTCCTATGCAGCTTACTACTTTGATTATTCCTCCTTGGCCTACAACTTCTATGCATATTCTTATTCTTATTTATTTTTTATAATAGGTCCATATCCTTGGCCTATTCTTATGTAACGTATGCCTATACTTGTTATTGTTTTTATTCCTATGCATATGCCTATTGTTGGTGTAGGGCTTCATCTTCTTCTTCCCTATTTTTCCTTACATCTTCTCCTACTTGTTTTTATGCATGCTTGATATCCTCCATGTCATACTATTCTTGGGCTACTGGATCATATTTATATTTTTTCCTCTACATTATCTTTGGTAGTGAGCTCAATTTCCTTTCCATTTTTTTCTTACTCCTTGTATGATTTTTGGGCTACATCAATAGCTTATTGGGCCTTCTTAGTCACATTTATGTTCTTTTATAGATTAGCCTATGTGTCCTTGGCCTTTTTTATATCCTAAAATTATTCCATTTGTTTATTTTCCTATCATTTTTGTGCCTACTCATTTTATCAATTCTTCTCCTTATTCCTTACCTATCATTCTACTACGTGATCTACTTCCTCCCTTGAGGCATGTTGTTTTTCTAGTGTGGGTTTCTTGAGTGTGAGATATTAAACCTCTTGGGAATGTGGTGATGGCATAGAATCACTTGGTCAAACTTATGATATGGAAACCTATGCCTTCTGTCATTTGAGGGTGACCAATCTATGTTGAGGTGGTGGTGAAGTAAGGGAAGGGGAAGGTTGTACTTCTTGTATGGCAGTTGGTCACCTAAATATGCACTCTTCAAGTGTAGGGGATACCCTATCCTCCTGCCTAGTTTAGCATATGTGCATGAGTTATTTTTGTGGGATTTCAAGAATAAGCAAAAATAAATCCTCAGTTTTAATGGTAAGAGTAGGTTGTGTTTGTAAAAAGCTAATTTTTCACTATAGTTGTTCCACTTCTCATATAGTATCAATAATAATGAATGTTAAGTAAGATAGAAGATCCAACCATAGTTTTTGAATAACCTACTTATGCACTTGAACCATGTGCAAAAACTTATATGATAATAATTTATTATCCTCCTCTTTATTTTATATGTCTACAACCATGTCTATCATCATTACTTGGAAGACTTATTATTTGTCTATCCCCATTTGTGAAAGGTCATATGAGCATGCAATTTGGTGTAGCTTTAGGTCATCTAACTATGATACCATGACTCATGTATTATAATTCAAAAGAGGGGATTTAGATTGATGCTCTACCAAAATCTTGTGCTTTCCCTTATGTTTCCATGAGATGGTAGCTTCTTTTAGTTGTTATGCTATAGGGATGGCTTCACTAGGTGGTATAACTTATAGTGGAGTCACACTCGTAGTTGTGAAAGGTTTATATTTAGTTACTTATACTTGTTATATGCTCATGGTGATAAATAATGGAAGCACTATGAAGGGAGACCATGACAACTTATGAATGTGTATTAAGACACCTTTCAGGAGCAAGGTGATAACTACATGTTAGCCCAAATACTACATAATGTCTAGTGGAACCTATGGATGTGTGGTGATTAGTTATAGACACTCCTCACACCATGTTTTGAATTTATCCTCATCTTTTATGGATTTGTGCTTAGCTGTACATATGAGATTGGGTAATCATTGCATTGGCCAGCAATCTATGTCAAGGTACACTTCTCCCTCTAGGGACTTCCATTGTGTGAAATAGAGCAGGAAGACAAAGAACTAGTACTAGAATGTCTACTCCAAATATGTGTAACACTTTTCAATATTGGTGAGAAAATCTTGATTGAATTACTCTATATAGATGAAATGATCATTCATGTGGATCATATGATGGTGATGGCCACAACTCTTTTTGGGATTTTTTTTCATACTTGATCATCTTCAAGAACCTCCTTGTGATACATTTGATGAGAATTCACATTGGATCATCATGGATTTACTAAATTAGGATCCCTTTTGACCTAAACATAAAAATTATGGACTTATTAGAGTATAGGTGGTGTTCTTATCTTGTATGGAGATAGGGACTCTTCTCACACATGCATGCCCAAAACTCAGGCCATGGCTTTTATGTTGACGATAATGTTGACATCGAGGCCAAAGTATAAATTTTCATCATTGTATCAATTGAGTAGGACTTATATAATCTACCCAAAGTCACCCAAGGTTGGAATTTGAATTATGAACTAAACATCTATGTTTTAAAAGTGATGGGGGGTTGTGAGAGTAAGTGGTTGTGTAGCATTGATGGTGTCTGGATGAAATAATTTCTATTCTATTTATCAAAATAAGTTAAATGGATATATATCATTAAACTTGGTCTACCTATTAGGGTTATATATTTTTACCCTAGTTGAGAAGGGGATTCATCAGGTCCTCTACTCTAATCTAGATCAACATGGGACTGACCATAGGCTATAACTCACCTATCACAGGGTCTGACCTCTGGATAAGGTTGGATTCCTTATAGATATATCACCTAAACTAAAACTAACTAGGAAAAGGGAGAGATAAATGGGTAATAAATAATGCAAACATGTAAATGAGTTGATGCACCATTAATGTGATTATTCATCCACTCTATTGAACTTCTAACAAACACTAATGAGATCAGATTTGTAACTCCAAATGGATGTATATGTATTAGTATTTCATGTAAAGGTTATCCAAATGATTAAAACTTAATGGAATTGATGGGGAGGCATGATTTAAGCCATTAACCAATCAATGTATCCACTTACCAACTTTAATCAAATGACATTTGACACTAAACATGACCTGCAAAGCAATATAATCTAGTAACTAGGTGATATTTAGGATTTGATAAGGGAGATATTTCTACCACATATTAAAATAAATCT
Source organism: Torreya grandis (assembly GCA_037957365.1). NCBI lineage: Eukaryota > Viridiplantae > Streptophyta > Pinopsida > Cupressales > Taxaceae > Torreya > Torreya grandis. The sequence goes on from JARHVA010001182.1 coordinate 3,140,926, forward strand.
GACATTAAAACTATATACCAAAATCATGAAATATAAAAAATATTCCTTTATTTATCTCAAGAGGATACAAAGATCAAATCTAGGTAGAGTTTAGTCATGCCCAAGAGAGGGATTATCAAGCTAATAACTACTTTGAAGCCTTAGAAGCTTATATTTATAAAAGAGATAGAGAGAGAGGGAATTTTTTTTAATAAAATTATCCACTAATTTTGATGCATTAGAACTAATTTAAGGATGTGGCTAAGTCAAGATCTTATCAAGAAGGCATAATTTCAAAGGGCTTCAAAAATAATTAAATTCTCACTTCCCCCATCTAACCACCATATCTTTTCTTAGAACTCTATGATATCATCTAATGATCTTTTAATGAGTAATAATCCATATAATTGGAATAAATGTGCCATATCTTCATTAGGTGGCCATCTGAACCTAAAAATTTGAACCATGATGAGGTGAGACATAGGTCCACCATATGTGAAAACCATTCTTAGGGCAATGGTTTTCACATAGTCACTGGTCTATCCTCAACTTATATATTATACCCAAAGGATGTATTTCACCTATATGGAGCTTTATTAATGATACTTGGTTTCTTAACTATGGGCTTGGTTCAACTCTGGTTCACCTTTGAGCTCACCTCTTCTACATTTACTTTTCCTAGGTCTAAAATAACCTTTTCAACTTTCATCAAAAATGTCTTGAGATTTCTTTTGCTTAAGTATTATCAATTACCAACCCAAACTATTGACTCCTTTGACTCATTTCACTTTGTTGACCTACCTATGTATGGATACATGTGATTTATTGATATTATTATAGGATACATGGGATTTTGACACTTGTCCTTGACTCATTAGCTATTTGGATTCACTGACCAATTTGACTCAGCCTCACTCCATCTGATCTTGATGAGTGATTAAGCATGAGCCCTTGATTTCACTTTAAATTGACAACTCTATCTCTAGTAGTGCCACTAGTTAATCTTACATTAATTCTTAGGACCTTATTAGTCTATCATTTCATGCACTTACACCACATAGTGGCTTCTTTATCTCTCTAAATATTTAACCCATCTCTTGTTATTGGATTGATATTTATTATCAAGTGCAAATCATTAGATCTACTTTTGTTTGAAAACCAATAACTGTTTATTGGGTCTTAAAATTGACATATGCATAACCATCATTTAACATCTGCACAAATGTATTTGACATCCTATAGATGGTAAAATTTAGACTTTAATGGATATTTTTATTGGATTTAACTTGATGTTAACACAAATGTCTTATACTTTTTGAATAACTTTGAAGGCTTGGATCTTGACGCGCAATAACCATGAAAGCATCAAAATTTTAGGAGATGTTTTTGAGGCCAAAAGGACCCATTTGATCCAATGGTCCCAAAATCCTTCTAAGTGAATATATAAAATGTTCAACTTGGTTAGTCCATATCTAGTTCACATGATGTCCTACTGATGCTCAAGCTCAAATGGCTAAGTATGGGAAACCTAGCAAAAATTCTTGGGAGCTCAACTTTACACATATGTATCCTATTTTTCACTTTGGTGGAGGACCTAGAACTTGGAGTATAGCAAATTAGGACTAAAATGAGTGAACCCATGTGATCAGTTTCCCTTGATACTACCACATGTGCAAGATAAGGCTTATTAATATTGCATATTAATACTTCCTACCACTCAACTCAAATGTAAATATGGACTAAATGAACAACTTGATGAACTCTATATGATTTAATATCTATTCCAAGCACTCTTAACACCTTAGAGGGTCTCTACATCTTTTGGACCTATCTTTAGAAGATGAAAAATTACACTTTAAGTAAACTTAAAGTGTTTCAAAATGTTTGCAAGAAAAATGATCTCCCTCTTTTATCATTGGGTCCTTATCTCAATCAATAACATTTCTTAGTATTTTAAAGCTCTATATGTAGGCAAAAAATGGCCAACTTCTTTAGTGACATGGCTGGGAAACATGCCTTTTATGCTCAAATTCAGATCATGTACATGACTTTTGACTTATAATAGATAACACATTTATTCCATGACTTTAAAAACCCTCTTGATTGTCAAAGACAATGGACTCCACCAAAATAGGGAAGAAAACAAAATAAAGTATGGAAACTATCCTAACAAAATAAATGTGAAAATAAATAAAATTATCTTGCACAAAATCAAAACAAGCTAATTTAATTAACCATGAAAAAATATGATTCACTAGGATCAAAAGGTAAATTCATGAATTTGTTCATTATAAAGGATGGTACATGTTGCAAAGTAGGTGTTTGTTAAACATGATCTTTGAAGAGGCACTCTTTTTGCCAATTATTTGTCTTAAAATCTCTTAAAATGAGTAATTGATAGTAAACCAATCACCAACAAAAATGAGTTCATCTTGCACTTCTATATTTTTTTTATGTTGCTTGTCAACTACAACTTTGTTAAGTGATATCTCATATATGCATGATTTTTGGATGACCTTATCCTTCTTATCAACTATTGCAAGCTCATCTAACTATTCAAGGAGATTTGAATAGTCAAACCAAGATACATCATGATCTTTAATAGGTGATTCTTGATCAAACTTCCCAATATCATGTTCTCCAATGGGAAACACAAGTTTAAAAAGTTCTTCAATCTCTTTCAGATGTTCAAAATATAAATACCAATCATATTTTTGTTATTCACTTTGATCAAAATTAATAGTATTATAATAAAATTTATCTTGATCTTCCTCTAATGGAGAGATCTCAACATTATTTATGACATCAACCTGTATAAATTTCTCATGGATTTCTTCCAAATCAAGACTAGCCTTTTCTTGTATACTTGAAGCATCTTCTTCAATATAGCTACAATATCAATTTCAACTTGGACCTCAATTATAATATCAATAAAGATACCTTTTTTAGACAAAATTGAATAATCTTCTTCACATTATTCAGGAACTTGAGTTGTAGATGTAACCTCTTTCTCTATTTCCCATAGAACAAGCTACTTTTGAAGAAGGGAGATGGTGGGAGGGTGATGAAACTTGTTTTCTTCAGAGTAAGTATGGAGCATGGGAGGTTTATCAAGATCAGATTTTGGGGTCTTCAAGGAAATGGAATCATATATGGAATCTTGAAGAGGAGGGAAAGAGAAACTTTTGAGAACTTCTATATTCTGCTCCTTTCACTTGGCCATTACTTCATCAAGGTCTAAAACCTATTTGTCTTCATGAAGAACTTGAGCTTGAGGGATAAGTGGTGAATAAAAGGAACAATAAGAAGGTTTATCCTCTTGAATAGGTTCTTGACTCCAACAATTAATCTCCATTTGTTCACATTGAACATGGTCAAGAACTTTATGAGAATAAGGAACATAAGAAGGCTAGTAAAGAATACAAGAGGGTTCTTGAGAAAAATGATCCAACTAAATTTTTTTCCTCTTAAAAGACACTAACTTTTATAATATAAACCTATAGAACTTAATCCTCTCCTATATATCATTAGACACATTCTAAAAAAAACTACTCATTCACTTCCTCATATTGGGAATCTGAACATACTTTTCTTACATATGCTATAAATTTAAGCTATATTTCATCCATTCTCTCTTGCAGACAAGTTTTATCATATGAAACATCATATCCATATGGGAAAAGTGAAAATTGGTCTTGAGACTAATATGGTTCATAAGGAAGGTAAGAGTCATGATCTTGGTAATAAATATCATGGGAAAGTTGGTAAGGGTCATCATGGTTTTGATAGAACTCCTAGTAAGGCTGATTTGGATCATAATAAGGCTCATATGGATCATGACAAGGATGGTATGATCCATCATAGGTATGATAAAGATGTATAACATAGGTATTTCCTTCATACATAGCCATGTAAATAACATTAGGATAGGGCAATGAAAATGAACTTACTTAGAAATTGCTTGGACTTTAAAAGAAATTGCTTGATCTGGGAATCACCAAATTATTTATGAAGAACACTATTGCACATAAAATTCTACCAAGTCAAGATCCAATAGATCCCACTAGGTGTGCCAAAACTATTGAGGTTCTATATTTACACCCTATTTGATAAGGGGATTGTTCAGGTCCTCTTCTTGAATCTAGACCAATACGGAACTGACCTTAGGCTATGGGTCACCTATCATAGGGTCAGACCTCTAGAGAAGGACAAATTCCTTCTGGATCTATCACCTAAAATAAAATTTATCAAGAAAAAGGAGAGATAAATGGGTATCAAAGCATGAAAACATGTAAAGGAGGTGATGTACCATTAATGTGATTATTCATCCGCTCTATTAAAATTCTAACAAATACTAATGAGATCAGATTTACAACATGAAATAGATTTATATGCATTATTATTTCATGCAAAGGTTCACAAAATGATCAAATTCTAAGGGAATTGATGGAGAGGATAGATTCAAGGCATTAACCAGTCAATGTATCCACTTACTAGATTTAATCAAATGACATTTGACACTAAACATGACCTAAAAAACAATATAATCTAGTAACTAGGTGATATTCAAGATTTGATAAGGGAGAGATTTCTACCACATATGCAAATCAATCTAACATTAAAACTCTATGACAAAATCATGAAATCTAAAAAAGAGCCCTTTAATTATTTCAAGAGGTTAAAAAAATTAAATCTAGGTAGAGTCTAGTCATGCCCAAGAAATGGATTATCAAACTAACAACTATTTTCAAGGTTTATAAGCCTTTGCTTATAGAAAAATGAGAGAAATAAAACTATGCATTAGAAAAGGATCAACTTATTTTGATGGATTAACACCAATTCAAGGATGTGGTTGAGTCAAGATCTTATAAAAAAGGCACAATTTCAAAGTGATTTGTAAAATAATTGAATGCTAACTACCCCCATCTGACCACTAGATGTTTTCTTAGAAATCTATGATATCATCTAATGATCTACTAATGAGGACTAATCCCTAGAATTAGTATAAATGTGCCACATATACATTAAGTGGCCATTTCAAATTGAAAATGTGAACCATGATGAGGTGAGACATGGTTCCACTATATGTAAAAACCAATCTTTGGCCATTGGTTTTCACATAGTCACTAGTCTATCCTTAACTTCTATATTAGACCCAAAATATCTATTTCATCTATATGGAGCTTTATTGATAATGCTTGGTTTTTGAACTATGGCCTTGGTTCAACTCTGATTCACCTTCGATCTCAGCTCTTCTAAATTTTATTTTCTTGGGTCCAAAATAACCCTTTTAACTTTCATCAAAAATGTCTTGAGCTTACTTTTTCTTATTACTTATGAATTGTAAACTTGGACTATTGACTCCTTTGAATCAATTTACTTTGTCAATATTCTACTAAGATCCACAGTCTTTTGACACTTATCCTTAGCTTAGTATATCTTTGGATTCATTGAATAGTTTGACTCTACCTCATTTTGTTTGATCTTGATCAATGATTAAATGAAAGCACTTGATTTAGATTTGAATGATCAACTCTCTCTCTCTCTCTCTCTCTCTCTCTCTCTCTCTCTCTCTCTCTCTCTCTCTCTCTCTCTCTCTCTCTCTCTCTCTCTCTCTCTCTCTCTCTCTCTCTCACACACACACACACACACACACACACACACACACACACATTAATTTTTAGGATCCTATCAATTTATCATTTCACATGTATATGCCATGTGGTGGCCTCTTGAGCTCTCTAATTACTTGACCTGCACCATTAGATCTATGACTGAGCATGGACTATTAGATGTACTTTGGTTTGAAAACCAATGGATATTCACTAGGTCTTAAAATTGAATTCCACATGACCATCATTTGACATCTACATAAACTTATTTGACATTTTATAGATGGTCAAATTTAGATTATAATGGATTTTTTAGTGGATTTAACTTGATGTTGGCTAGAACATCTTATGATTTTTGACTAACTTTGAAGGCTTGGATCTTGAAGTACAAGAATTATGGATGCACCAAAATTACAAGGGATGTTCTCAAGGCCAAAAAGAATAAACCCATTTGATCTACCAGTCCAAAAACCTTTCTCATTTAATATATAAAATGTTCATGTTTATTGGTCCATATCTAGTTCACATGACGTTATAGCGACATTCAAGCTCAAATGGTTAGGTATGGGGAACATTGCATAAATGCTTGGGAGCCCAACTTTGCACATGTTTATCTTCTTTTGTGCTTTGGTAGAAGACCTATAACTCAGCATATAGTAACTTGGGACTAAAATGATTGAGCCCATGTAAACATTTTCTCCTGATACTTCCACATGTATGAGATATGGGCTCTACAAATTGCCTATTTAGACTTAATACCACTAGACCCAAATGTCAAGATGGACTCAATGAAGAACCAGATGAACTCTATGTACTTACATATCTATTCCAAGCACTCTTAACACCTCATGTGGTATTGGTAACTTATAGACATGTCTTTAGAAGATGAAAAACTATAATTTAAATATAATTAAAGTATTTGAAAAGGCTGGCAAGAAAAATGATCTCCCTCTTTTATAATTGGGTACTTCTCTCAATCAGGAACATTGCCCAATCTTTGAAAGATCTGTATATAGGCCAAAAAATGGCCAAAACTACCTAAGATCCATATCAACACCCATTAATTCTTTTGGTGCATTAGTTAGTCCCATGATGATTCATGATGTATCCATGATTCTTGAGTGATGAACTTGAAACTTTGGAGGCTCTTTATGTAATAATACTATCTCAACTTTTTGAATTTGTAGGTTATGAAAATATGTGAAACAATGAAATATAGACTTCATTCTAAAACATGGCCTTTATATATTTCATACCTATTATATTTTTCATAAATGACATGATTATCTATCCATTTGACATGAATGTAATGGTTGATGTAGAAAATCTTATCCAATCTAGCAATTAAGATTAGTTAGTCATTGACACATGTGTGTACATACATCATTATGTTCTTTAATTTTTGTGTGGGTATATGAAAATATGATGTTGATGGACCACCAATTTGTTGAAGATTAAGTCAATCAAACCTTGGATCTATCATTTACTTCTAGTGGATGAGAATTATATAGTGGAGATATTATTGATGTGGCTTGTCTATACCTTTCCTAGACTTAATTGATTTCATTCTTTATTATTTACATCTATGATGACATACATGGATTCTCCTACACATATTTGGTGCACACTATACATGGTATCTTGGATCTTGAATGGTAGTGAATATATCATCTATAAACACACATAAATAAAAAATGAAAGATATAAAAAAACATGAATAAATGAGAAATATTTATCTACTTGGTGCTACTAAGCACCCACTTAATTAGCATAATGAGGTCAATTAGACCATTGGAAATAGGTGTTAAGCCTATAACCATTCACCCACCCTAGTAAAATGTTTCCATAAATATCTCCTAAAACCATGATTCCTTGCTATGATAGTTCATGTATAACATAAGGTACTTTCCATTGAATATGTAACTTGCCTAAAAATGCTCTAAAATGACTATCATATAATAAGATTGGTTGATATTTATGAAATTATTTATGGTTTAAATTCATACCATTTCATGAATTCTAGATCACTTGTGAACTTATCACATGCATGACACTTTGTGTCTATACTCATCCATCCTATTCAGTTTGAGAAGTTTGTTGGTGAGAGTCTCATGATCCCCTAGTCACATGACCATTTTGATGCATGGATTGGGTACTAAATATTTTATTGGAATAACTACTTGAACCTAATAGACCAACTAAAATAGAGTAAAAACTATGGCTCTCTTCTAGTATTTGTGATATGCCCACATAATCATAGGAATCTGATCCTCCTTATCATCCCTTTTGATGTGGCATATCATTTTCAACTTGTTTCCCAATAATTTGTTGAAAGATTTAGCTTGGCCATTTGCTTTTAGATGGTATGTAGTGATTTTATGATGAGAAATGATAAATTCCCCAATATTATCATTGATGGTGTTATTTAGGAAGTGCATTCCTTGATCACTAATGAGATTTATGGGACATTTGAACCTTGTAATAATGTTCTCATAGATAAAAATTTGTTGTGTCTTTTTGGATATCACAATAGATTTAACCCATTTGGTAAAGTAATCAATCATAGTGAGAATATACCTTAACTTACTATGTTTAGTCAGTGTGATAAAGTTAACACCCCATTGTTTAAAATGTTACTTAGCTAACAATAGCAAAAAAGGAATTTCATTTTTTTGTAGTGGTTTACCCATGCATTGACATATGTCATAGTGTTGTGCTATTCTATATGCATCGTGAAAAATATTTAGCCACTATAACCTTCTCTATAACAACTTCTTGGTATTAGATTCTCTAATAAAATGTCCTCCTACTACTCCTTGGTGTGCCTCTTGTAAGAGTTGAAGTCATTGATGTTGGAAAACAACCCTACATAATAATTCATATTTCTTGAAATGATATAAAAACCCTTTGATGATGGTGTATGACCAAGCTTTGGTGATAAATTTCTTCTTGTCTCTTTATTGATAGTGTCTATGGAATATTACTTGTTCAAAGAAGTTGGTGATTACTTAAAAATTTTAAGGAATCATAAAGATGTAAAAGATATGAGCATCAATAGAGTCTTCCTATAATTATTATAGCTATTCACCATTAGGAATGTGATTGAGACGATTTAGCCCCAAGTTTTCTCTTCCTAGCTTGACATTAATGTAAAATTGGAGCTCTAGAAACAACATTAACCACCTAGAGATGTATCCTCCTAGCATCATATTATTGACAAGGTATCATAGATATTGATGATTGGTGAAAACTTTAAATGGTGTTACAAGAAGATAGTGTCAAAATTTCTATAGCTTGAACACTATAACCAATGCTTCTCTTTGAGTGGTTTCATAGTTATTTTATACATCAAATAGTTTCCATATTGTAAAATAAATGGGATGGTTGAGTCCACCATCTCTTAGTTAAACAAGCATAACACTGACTATGATACCTGAAGCATCAATGTGCACATGAAAAGGATTAATCCAATCTAGAAAGATAAAAATGGGTACAATAACCAATATTTAATTTAGCTTGATGAAGGTTGTTTGGAAATATAAAGTTCACACAAAATTTGTACTTTTATGTAGTAAGGATTAAAGTGGATATGAAATGGTTAAATATCCTTTGATAAACTTGTAGTAGTACCCTGTATGACCAAGAAAAGATCATACTTCCATGGAGCTGACTAGTGGAGGCATACTCATAATGACTACAATTTTTGCCTTGTCTACCTAAATGACTTCATTGCACACTACACAACCTATCAAGATACCAATAAGTGTGAAGAAGAGACATTTATTTAAATTTAATTAATGCCCACAGCTTGATAGAATTCTAACATGAGGAATAGTTTAGACAAATGTTCTTTAAATAAAGAAAATACTATTGAATCATCAATATAGACTTCTAAGAAGTTGTGAATGAAGTCATTAAATGTAGTCACCATTATACTAGAAAAAATTATAGGTGTGTTATTAAGGCCAAAAGGTATTACCTTGTACATAAACTATCCTCATTTCATGGTAAAAGTCATTTTGGCTCTATCTTCTTCTATGATTGTTATTTGATGATATCCACTAAAACCATCAATGAAAGAGTAGAATTCATGTCCTATGACAAAATATAAAACTTTGTCTATGAAGGGAATTAGGAATGGATCATTCACACATGCATCACTCAAAATGTGATAATCCCATCATACTCTAATCTCACCTATTTTCTTAGGCTACACTACCATGGGACTTACCCAAACTACCTTTTATAAAAGATAGATTATACCAGCATCCTACGTTCTATTGAGTTTAGCCTTGACTTTCAACTTCATGTTTGGAATTAGCTTATCTGGCCATCTATTTATGGGTCATGTGCATTTATTGAGTTTGATATGCATCTTTCCTATAGATGGATCATCTCTTTGGACATATAAGAATTTAAGTGGTAAATACATCTTCTTAATCTCACAAAAGTTACATAGCTTCAAAAATTTCAACTTCTATTGAATAATCACCTATATGCACCAGCTTGGGAACCTCTTCAGTTATGATCTTTGCTATATGATTTTTAATGGCCTAATGGTAAATCTTACACTTTTATTCATTAACAAATTCTCATATCATTTGATACCCGACTTGTTCTAAAATTTGTATTTTGTGCATATTCTCTTCTCTAGCAGGTTCTATGTAGGTATTCTTTACTATTTCTATTGGCCATTTAGGTTGAAATAAATTAGTCAAAATTGATATCACCATCAAAATAAGAATCTGTAATGTCCTCTTCTTGGCCTTGTATTTGGTGAAATGGATGTGTAAGAGATTATCCTTCTTTATTGGTAGATTTATATCTTTTTAATTCTAAATTAAGATCTGAAGATGCATTCTTCTACATAGAAGATCTTATCAAGGTGCTTAAACCCTTTTCACACCCATGGCATAGGAAATGTTTGATTTTCAATAGTGCATTGTGAATTAGAGGGTCTTCATCTTTAAAAACAAATTTTTATATTAAGTCACTTTGTACCTATGCCCAATGATTTATCTCCCTGTTGTGATCTTGATTCATATACCATGCTGATGGTAATGGAGAAAGTGTATAATGGAAGATGTGAACCCAATACTTATGTAGCACATGTTACTAAATCTAGACATTAATACATTTGTGAATATTAATTTTATAACACTCACCTTCTTGGAAGAAATTCTAATTAATTTTGATGACCTATGGTAATTAGAACCTACTAATCATGAGTCTGCATGCATCATCCTGCTTGAGCTGATCATTTTAATGAATTTCCCACCTTTTCATTACAATTCCCTTTAGAGAATACTTCAGATCACTAACCCACTAGATGATGGTAGGTATATGAAATTATAATAAAAGAATGAACTAATTAATATCCTCAGTCACATAGTATATAATAAGTTATCTTTCATGTGCAATAACCATTATCACAGGTGATAGTTCATGATCACCTCAAGCCCAGTTGAGTAGGTATGTGTCTGATTCTCCACTAATAGAAGAATATATTTCCCAAGGCAAAGTTAATTCTTTGGTTATATCTATATAATCTTGCATATGATCATCTACTTGATAGAGGAAGTCAACTTTTAAACAAGTAAAGGATTTTTTAGACATAGACACACAATCTTCTATGACAGACTGGGTTGTTAATGGCTTAGTAACTACTAGTTTAGGCCTCCATTGTTTCGATGTATTTGACTATTTAGTGAGTACTTATTATACATAAGGTTTATTATTATCATAAAATAAGTTTCACTTGGCTTCACACAGAGCTTATGGGTTTTCTTTAGAATTTACCTTCATCTAACTAGTTTCTTGCATGACAAATGGAGAATTTGGTTCATCTAGAATGATGTAAGGTTTGTGTTCCATATTATTGATACTCATATGACAATCATATGCCCATTTCTTACCAATCAACATAGGGTAATGTGTTTTTTTATTTCTTCATATTGATGACTTCAAAGTCACCTCATAGGGTTAGTTTTATAACTTTGATCTCAACATCTTTTAATCTACTAATGGGATCAAATAATCTATAATCAACTAAGATTAGAGTTACTAGGTTGTAAATTAAGATTGATCATCTAATAGACTTCGATATAGACCTAAAAATCATATTGATTATGCTTCCAAAATCAAAAACAACATTTAGAATTTCATAGCCTACATCCTCAATGCCAATTCATGCATCTACATCCTAGGGCTTCTTTGTTTTGATGTACTAAAAAATATTTTTTGCTTTATGTTGTCCTCACTAGACACACTCTAGTAGATTATGTATCATGTATGTGATATTCTTAAAGATGTATTCATTAAACAGTGTGATTAAAAGTTTATGAAGATATGTGAGCATAGTGATAAATCTATCCTAATGCATAATGCACATGATTTGGACATATAATTGAACATCTATTATTGTAGCATATAAATAAATAGTGTCTTGATGTTATATGTTTTTCAACATTTGTGCACCTTCATACATGATCCCATTTTCTATATTTGGGTCTAGGTATTTGTCCTATTTTACTTTTTAGATTCCCTAATCTTGAGGCATTTTAAGAGGAATCAAACCTCTTTGTGTGTGATGATGTCATGTAATAGTGTTTAGGAAATCATCCTCCTTAGGTTGTGCACATACCATATTCAATTTTTTGGCATCCTTATCCTTTCTTTACTTTTCTAAGATAGGGAAGTCTTCTATCTCATGCTGGTCACATATGTTGTAGTATGCATAGTAAGATTGTCTTTGAGGATTGAAAGGGTAGTTTCATTTCACATGATTGTAATCTCCACACATATAGAATTATAGAGGAGGCCATTGATATTTATTTCCTCAACCACCTTGGTAAAATCCTATGTATCCACCCCTATCTCCTCCTCTATTATACTAATAACATCCTCTATACACACTTTTTTGTTGTGTTGTGTTCCAATGTTAATGTTTTTGGCTATTGTCTCCATTTACAAATTGATTTTGTGTAATTGGTGGGGTCCATATAATTTGATATTGTTAAATCATGGTTGAGATACAAAGTGATACATATTGGTATTATGGTGATGGTGGTGTCCAATTCAATGAAGGAGGGGTCCAACTAGCTAGACCCTGAGGTTAGTACTGTGGTGAACTAGGAATCCATTATGAACTTGCTTGGGTCACAAAAACTTTATCAAACTTTATGCCTACAATCATTTTCTTTGCCAAGGACACTTGATGTGCAATGATGATAAATACATTTTTGGTAATGCATTATTTTAGTTCTGGCAAAGCTCTATATTTATTTTCATCATGATTGCGTAACTTACATAAATTGCAATATGAATTTTGTGGGTTCTTATCATATGATTTCAAAATATGGCACTATGTTATTGTGTGCTATAATACTCAATAGATTTCATAGAACATTGTATTGATCTTAAGACAATCATTCCTATGGTGTCCTTCTTTCCCACACTCCATACATGATATATTAAACTTAGGTTTACCTACCTTACGATATTACTCCATTCTCTTCATAAAATATTGTATTATTTTTTCAATCTTTCAATTTATGACAAGAGATTCCCAATAGTATTCAATTTTCTCAACCCATAGAGTAGTAGCTCTAGCATATGGTTTAGTAGCATATTTAGTCGGTATAGTAAAAAACTTGATTCTGGGCATAGTCCTTCGACAAACCACATAGCTTTATCTTTTTATGTTAAGGAAAATTCCACATTATTCACAGCATAAAATAATCTATGGTCATAGTCATAGACTGATTCTCCCAACTATTACCTTATTTAGAGGTCAATGTGCACACTTTATTTTTATGTGTTTATTTATTTTCTTTGCTTGGTTTCAACAATACCTATGGCCTTAAAATCCTTTTAAATTGATCTTTTTTAAATTTTGGTACCCCAATAATGCACTTTTTCTAAAAATGGACCTTCCTAACTATTTTTTTCATGTTCACCTAGTTGAAAAATTCTACTAGAATATAATAAATTGGGCTATAGGGATGTGTGATCTTCTGGTGAATGATTATATCCTATGAATTTTTATATTGTGCTTGAACCTATAATTAATGTATGATTATATTTTGTTTCTTTATTGAATTATTCATGTCCTTCTGATAATACTCATTATTGTATTTTTGCACTACATCTATCATCTAACTGCTCTATTTTTATATTATTCTTACCTTCTTCAAACATTTCTTCTTCATCTCATTCTTCATCACTTCTTTTTATCTAAAAACATTCATCATATTATTTTTTCCTTCTTCATCCTTCATCTCTTTCAATTTTCTCATCACATCTTCTTACTCATTCATCGCCTAGTTTAATACTACTCTTACCTCTAATCGTAGCTACCTATTTATTATTCTATTAATTCCATTTGTTTTATTAGCATAGCTCATGTTCTAAATTAGAAAAATTCTTATGACTTGTATTCCCTCATGTCTCCATTATGGATTTAAGTTCAATCCTTATCTACTCATCTATAATAAAGTTGGTTTAGATCTAAGAATGAATAACAGAGAAAATAAAAGAGCCAAAATACCATAATATTAAAAGCACAATTTATTATTCTTTTTCTATTAAACTCATATGAGTGTTATAATTTTATATAGGAAAATCCTTTCTTATAAACAGGGTGAATCATATCACCACAAATCTCTCCAATAATATGTCCTCACACGTATATGAGTAATATATAACAATTGACTATATATTAAATAAAAACTAACCTATAATCATATTATTTTTTTAATAATATTACGTTAACTAATTACTAATATACTATTTACCTCTTGGTAAATACTCAACTATAAAATATAATGTAAAAAACTAATCCCTAACATTCCCCCCTTAGTTTTTAAATGATGCAAAAACATTCACACTCTCACTTGTAATATGCTTAACCCTTGTGGCATGACCTATTGACTCATGACCTTGATATAAAGAAAGGATCACTCCTTCCATGGTTTTAATCAGGTTTACCACAAACCTTGACATGAAAATGACCCATCAAATATTCACCTTTAGTGGTTTTCTAGATCTGCCACAAACCTTTTCAAGATCTACGAACTGACTTACATTGGTGTTTTTTATGCTTTTACTATGTTTTCAAATCAAGGAATTATGTTTAGAATTGCATAATTACATACATAAATATATTGCACATAATGAAAACTAAAAAAATGCCAAACATGTGAACATGAATGATCTTTTGTTCTTATTCAACCCCACACACACAAAATATATCACCAAATCTTTTAGGACTCACTGTTGGTAACTGACGAGAGGCTTTGGAACCTCTAGACTTTGTTTCCCTTATCCTCCAATAGGTAAAGTTACTCATTTAATTGATAAATTCATGAAGCATAGTTTCATCTCACTTTTAATTAAATTCCCCTCCCCCCCCCACAAGATTGACACATTCAATATTTGACTTAGGACATCGCATACAAGTGAATGTGCATCCTCTACAAACATTTTTTTTATTTTTAACACTTTGAATTTTGATAGTAGACTACTATTTGATTTTGACTAACGACTCAAAAAATACATTATCATTTCTTTTGAACACAAAATGACTATGAAAAAACTCATAGATTAAATTCTAATCTCACATAAAATAATAATGACATAAAAACTTAATAAATGATATTTTGTAGACTTTAATAACTATAAACCCTACAATTTGATATTGACACCTAAGACCAAAATTATATTTGACTATCATGAGTGTAAATTTATCCAAAACAATAAAATTGACTAACTTAACTATAAGATTTTTAATTAACTTTAACTTATACTTATAACGATACTTAATTAAACCTATAAATGACACGCTTAACCTTGGACATAAATTTATAAAGACTAAAAAATAACATGAAAGTTTACATGGATTGAGGCTCTTTGGATGAATGATGTATATGGCATGGAGTTTGTCAAGAAATAAACTAAAATCAAGAAATGGAACTAGTGCAAAATGTTAAGACTATGGGTTTATCCTAATATCAAGGTACGATGTGTCTAATGGAATGATGCATTAACTAGAAGTGTATATTTGTAGATATTCCTTGATGCATGGACAAATTATAGTTTGAATTTCATGAGCAATGATGCATGTAGACTATTTGAATAATGGTTACATCTTAATGTACACAACTACATCTTATATATTTTAAATCTAAATCAATGCTAATATGTAAGCATTAACACAAATAAAAAGCTTTTTTAGTAATATATAATGCACACAAAGATATACTATCACCCAAAATTTAAACTAAATTGAATTAATAAAAAATAATGGTTGATTACAATGATATGATGAAAAACTTAAATGTCAAATAGATTAATCTTAGAATCTAAGTTGATAAATAAAGTTGGAGTGGATCAATTGAATGAAGAAAGATATAAAGAAAAATCCAAGATCTAGTCTACATAATAAAAAAAATACATGATGGTAAGATCCTCCTCAATGATTAATATGCCATGGAGATAGACATTTTGATATAAATCAACTCACTAAAACTGAACATATATATTTATCCTATAATTTACATAGATGCTTTCACCAACAAAATTTCTCATGAGTCGGGGAAATGAAAATCTAGTAATGAGTTTTCCCCATATAATGTATTAGGATTTCATAGACACTATGATACTCAATAATAAAGTTGGTTCATATCTGAGCACAAATAACAGAGAAAATAAAAGAGCTAAAACACCAAAATATTAAAAACAAAGTATATTATTAATTTTTCTATTAAATTAATATTGGTGTTATAATATTATATAGGAAAAGTCTTTCCTATAAATAGGGTGAATCATATCACCATGAATCTATCCAATAATATCTCCTCACACCTATATGAGTAATATATAACAACTGACTATATATTAAAAAAAACTAACATATAATCATAATATTGTTGTAAAAATATTACGTTAACTAATTACTAACAAATATACTATTTACCTGTTAGTAAATACTCAAATATAAAATCTAATGTAAAAAACTAATCCCTAAAAATCTACTCGTCATTCACTATCATGTCACACACACCCCCATACACCCAAAGTGACTAGTCCATATTGGCTGAAGTAGGTACCATGGTCTTGTCCACAATGAATGTTTTCATAAGAAGAGTTAGTAAATAAAAATATTTCCCTCTAATTCCTCTAAAAAATAAGTCCTAAAAAGATTCAAAATCTATGTACCCTTGTACCCCAAACTTGGTTATGTATCCATCCATAATGGTAATAACCCAATAATCTATTTCCCTTATCTAGTCAGTTTCTATTTTCTACAATTAGTCTATCTTTTCTTCAATCTAGATTATTGTTTATTTTGTTCTTGGGTTAAATAAATAATATTCCAACCATGCTAACCAATTAGATAGAAATTTAGACAACTCACACCAAAATTTTTCATAAATCTCTCCATATATATGCTCCCAAATGATTTCTTGTATGGTAAGACCAGTCCATTTTGATTCTTCTTTTATGAAATTACATTTTTTTGTATAACCATGTCTCAATTATCTCTACCTTGATACCATCTTAGCATATTTTCCTCCATCATTAGTGTTTCCACACTCACTGTAACATTGTTAGTAGAGGTTCCTAAAGCATCAAAACATGTTAAGGATGAGGATAGATAGGTTTATATTTTAGTATGCAGGATAGTGCATAAAACTAGTACATAAGGTTAGAAAATAGAATCATAATGAATTTGATTTATTATGTGTTAGGTAGGAATTAGGAACAACCAATGATTCATTAACATTTATAGAGTATTAAAATTAAATTAGATAGAAACTAAGTATAACATTATGCATGAAAATGTAGGCAAGGAACAAAGTAAGTAACACAATAGGTAATCATAACAAAAATTATCTCTATTAATCTATTCAAAGGTGGAAATATTTTATTCATACAAACATGCATATATAGAGTCATCAGTAGTCTATGACTATTCATATTCTTCTCTTACATGGTGCCAAAAGTGGAGATTGTTAATATTCTAACTTACTACAAGTCATGGAGATAGGAAAAAATATACACATATCCAATAATATGATTACTTGACACACAAATATCCTACATATCTTTACTATCTAATTTCTTCTCCCAACAGACAACATTGGTTAAAGTGTTGATTCTAGAAGAAAGAGAAGAAATATTTTATCTTTCCAAGAGAGAAGATAGTAGAATGGATCAGTCCCCTTACATTGAGAACTTTAGGTCTTATTTGGAGACCCATAATGGATCCTTGATTTAAATTCACAAGGGTAATGAATAGGTGAGAAAGGAGCCAGAATAATAACTAGAAAATATCATAAAACAAGAGCAGTTCATCCATTTTCCCTTCAAGATTGAACATGATGTAAAAATTATAGCCTTAAGGTTGTATGGTATACTAGACAATAGTGTGTCTTTGAGGACATAATTGGCCCCAAATTTAATTTAAATGGATAAATTGTTCAAATCTTTGAAATAAGATGAAAATTAATTGAATTTTTTTCATTTTATACACCTCAAATAAGGATTTAAGCCATCTTGACTTCATGTCACCATTAGAGGTGTCAAGTGCATTAAATTTAGGGATCATCTAGACCCAAGAATAAAGGGAGTGGATGACACCTACTGAGTCCCTAGTATCAATAATAAACAAACATGAGAAACAAGAACTAAACTTCTTGAATGAATTAGAGTTGTCTAATGCACAAGATGCTACTGAAAAGTTTGTGGTGAGGTTCATTTTTGATAAATTGCTTAAAAAATACTTAGTCAACTTCAATTAACGTCTATAGGGGTTAAATTTTGAAGATATTGAGGCTAATTTCAGATTTTCTAGGAAGAATACCATAGAATTGGAGATCTTTCAGATAGGTTTCATATCTATTAAAGCAAAACATGCAAGATTAATAATGCAAGTTAATAAGGTGAACAAATCATCTATTTTGGTTATGATAATAATAAGAGTGCAACACATTTTTGTGTATAAAATTTACAAAGTGTTAAATTATAATATTAATTCTATACCCACCCCATCTACCAGTTTACCCAATGTGCTAGTTTCAACATCACCTCCTTCTACCAATTCAGCTACACGTCATTTTTAAGTAAACCATTGCTACTTTAATATAAATTTTGTATGCAACTTTTCATGTAGATTTAATAAAACTAACTATATATATTTATTCTTATGAATACATGTTATAATTAACTAAAGTGTTTTTCTAATATGTGCATGTTGCATGGTTGTATAAAATCAGAGTTGTTGTAATCTATGAGTTGTGACATGCAATTTTGCATTCAATTAGAACTTAAGTTATATTTATTCTGAGATGTAATATTAATATTTACTAAAATTGGACGATTAGGTGACCCCTTACCTAATTATTTAAATATATTTAAAATGGTTTTATTTTTTATCTATATAATAATAAATCAAGTTATTGATTGTCATGCAATTGTGTTGGTTCTTTCTTCTCCCTTTTCTATTTTTTTAATATTGTATCTTATTTATCTATGTCAATTAATTAATTTTGAAGTGTGAAAAATCTATTTAAAGTTAGTAAATTTTATTGATTTTATGGAATCAGATTCGACTGTATTGATATTATAACGAGTTTAAGAGTTTCTCCCTTTGGTATAGTTTTCTAGGTGTGTGCTATGGTTACTATAGATACTTTCCTAGACTTAGATGTAATATCTAAACTAAGGGTGTGTAATAAATAATGTAAAGAGAGAAATATTTAGCTAATACCACTAAGTTTCCTATACCTAATTTACCTAGACCGCTTAACTGTGTTTGTTTGTGAGTGTCCAGTAGTGACAAAAGGCAAGCAATGGTTTTATAAATACTCATCCACTAAGGAAACATACTTGGAAATGACCCTTTGAGAACATAGAAATTTATTTTTTGGCCTTACTTCCTCTTCATTTTCTAAGTTTATTTTCATATCTACCTATATTAGATTAATTATCCACCCAACCAAGACACTTAGTGTATACTTATTTTAAATTTCAGCCATCCATCCATTTACGTAGTTAAATGACCTACATGATCAAATTTTTATTCCACCAAAAAGTTGTTTTAACTACATACCTATAACTCATGCCCTGGAGTGAAACTTTATTTATATAGATATCCTAAAATTTTTGAGGTTACCTCATTCAATTTTTATGGTGTGCATAAAATCCACATCAATAAAAGGTAAAGATAACTCTAAAAGGAGGACACACTTGTGTGTTTTATTAATATTATAGGTTAGTCACTATTTAGAGTTTCACTAGAGATGCCTATAATTTTAATAAGGTCTAGGGCCCAAGCTAGCCTTTTGGTTTTGACTTTGTCAAATCATAAGAGGCCTAGACCAGTATCAATCATTGCTAAGATATACCAAGCTAAGACACCTTCCCGAGTGATAAGTTCCATTCTTAGAAAAATTCTTATGGCTCAACTTTGGTTAATTGAATTTAGTATTACCATTCCTAGAGACCAACATAATTTAGTAAGGAATCTAGAGAAATACTTGCCTACATTCTCCCCTTCAAGTGGGAGGATGGAAAAGGAGCATATTAAATCTTTCAAGGTTACTCTAAGATTAATGAATGTTACAAATGAGGATATTGCATGTAGAATTTTCCCATTCACACTATAGGATTTTGATTATGATTGGTATCTTAACTTGTAAGAAAATTCCATCACCTCATAAAATGCATGAAAAAATAATTTACTTGCTCAATTTGAGCAAGTTACTAATCTATGTTTAGTGTATCAAAATTTCACTAGCATGAAGAGGGAGTCTAATGAGTCAATTCAAGGATTTAATGCAAGATTATAGAAGATGTAAACTTGGATGAATATTGTATACAAACTAGAATTAACTCTAGTTCTTGATATATGTAAGAATGCTTTGGATCTCATCACTACAATTTTTTTGTGGAGAGATACCATAGCCAATACTTTAGATTTCGTGTATGAAAAGGCTATTAACATTGACAAGAAACTTAATCCTCAAATAAATCTTTAAACATTAGGGGATAAACATTAAATAATGGTTTTTCATATTTAAATCTAATTATGCATGATAATCATAATGTCCTTGTATTAAATCAAAATAAGTTATACACTTTACCTCCCATGACATAGCAAGTGACAAATCAAAATTATATTTTCTTGAATAATTAGGTACAAATGACTAGCCATTAGCATAAATAACAAAATCAACATCTGAGTCATTCCAGCACATTAATCACTCAGGGTGTAGACTCCATCAAAGCTAAATTGGATTTTATACAAAGAATGCTCCAAATATTGATTAATGAATTCTTGAGTATGCATAGAAGGATGGGAAATACTACCAATTATAATAATAACCAAAGTTATAGTTTTCCAAGATATGATAGGCCCTTTAATAGACGCACCAAAAATTCCAAACAATAATAATCCACTAAGCTATAAGAAATTAATATCATGGAGAAAACTTTATCTAATTGGGGAAAAATTCATAACACATCACAGCATGGGGAATTGGATTGTGTGGAGTACTATGTAGCATTTGAAAATTTTCAAAGGGAAATGATTAGATAGGATTTAATTATGAATACCCTAGATTTCCCTCATAAATTTGACCCCTTAAGTATAAATATGGTCTTTTAAACTTATGATTTTCCCTTTGATAATGAATATGACAATGTTCTATATTATAATTTTTATGAAGTATAATCATTTTAGTAGTTTAATAGGAACAATCATAATATAAAGAATAAATAGTCTCTCACCACTTGTACTCCTAATAATATAGTTATTTCCATGAATCCTAATGATGTTGATAATCCTCCTCCTCCAAAGGGGAATTATTAGCCTTAGCATAAAAATTGATAGACTAAGGGATGATATAATATTTTTGAGGATATGAAAAAGATCAAGGCTAATATTATTCTTCATGAACTGGCACAAATCACTGAATAGAAGGAACTCTTATGGAAGTCTATCAAAGAAAATTCTATTACTAAAAAGTACAAAATAGCCACCACAAATGTCATATATAAAATAAATCCTAAGGTTCCCATTTTTTTCTAACTATTTAGGCATTTGGAAATAATATGCACAACTTTTTGGTGGATTTTGTATCTTTAGCCACTATTATGCCAACCTCATTTTGTCAAAATATTGATTTAACCCCAAGTCCATCTAAGATGACTATTTCATAAATGGATAAAATAGTGGTACCCATGGTAAGAGAACTTTAAAATGTACACATACATGTCTCATCATAACCTCATGTGCAAATGAGAATTGACATACTAGTAGTAGTAGATTATTTTGAAGGCTATGGGTTGTTATTGAGAAGAGATTGGTTGAATACACTCAATGGATATATTTACACAAACTTCTATCATATTTGGTTGATGTGGATATCCATTGAAAACCAAATTATAATTGATCATAATCCAAAGATGAAAACCCTATTATAGAGTACAATACTACTAATGAATAAATTATAAATCTCCTAGTCTAGAAATATATACATTTAGTACAAAACATGAAGTGTAGGGCCCTAATCAATTATGGACACTTCATTTTGATGGATCAAAATCCAAGTAAGGATCAGGTGTTGGTATCTATTTTTTAATTCCATAAGAGAGGAATTAGTTATAATCATATAGTCTCTAATTTTCATACACCGATAATAGATCAGAGTACGAGGCCATAATTTTGGGATTAGAATTTTCTCTCAAGAACAACATCAAGGAACTCCTAATAAATGGATATTTAGATATAGTGATAAATGATTTAATAAATAATTACCAATGTAATATTTCATAATTAAAGATATAAAAACAAATATCCTAGGATTTAATCAAGTCATTTGAGTATTGTAACATAGTGGGCATTCCAAGAGAACAAAATCAATCTGTTGACTCACTAGTTGTTTCAGGAATAAATCTAGCACCCCTGCAGGAGTCAAAAGTGTAGAAGTTCTCTATTGAGTTGGTATATTTTTCATTTTTACCATTAATAATTTAAAAAAAATTAGGTGTTTGATGATGATCAATAGATCATCTAGTTTCTAACCAACTCAAGTCCCAAATAATTGACAATGAGCAAACAAGCCATTTATTACATGAGGAATTAGGTGAAGAAGATATCATCCAATTGAAATAAAAGCATCTCCATATAGGGATGGTTTCCTTGGAAATATAATTTTACATGGATTGACAAGATAAACAACAAAGACAACCTAAGGCTAACAAGTCTAAGTTTAGCTCTGTGAATTTAGATGATTAAGGTGACTTACATTTTGTCAATATTATTTTAAGATGAACTCTACATGAGAGATAAAGTGTCAAGGAATTTATATTTAGATATAAAAATATAATTTTATGGATGTATTATTTTTTTAGGATATTTAATCTTATGGTCATTACCCAAATAATCTCACTCAAGCCAAATCATAATCCATTCAAGCATAGACATAGATCGGTTGATCCTATTCTTGAACCATTGATCTAAAAGGAGGTAAAGAAGGTGATAAGTGTCAGGATAGTCTTTCCTATTAGGAATTAAACTTGGATGGATAATCTTGTTTTATTCAAATAAAATAATTGTAAAATTAGGCTATGTGTTGATTTCAACAACCTTAAAAATGCTTTTGAGAAAGATAAATATTTTATACCCTCATTGGATGAGGTGATCCAAATAACGAGTAGTTATAGAAATATGTATTTATTATATGGATTTTTATGATATAATAAAGTGTTGGTTGAATCAAATGATAAAATGAAAAATGAATTTACCACAAAGTGGGGAACTTATGTGTATAGGTAGATGTTATTTTGCATGATCAATATAGGATATTATTTTCAAAGAGGCATGGATAATTCATTCCAATGGATAATAGGTAAATGAATAATAATATACATGGATGACCTCATTATTTTATAAAAAAATAGGGCTGATCACATAGACCATCTCCAGTCCATCTTCAAAAGATTGAAAAAAAATCATATCTCACTAAACCCTAAAGAGAGCATATTCAATATTACTAAGATAAAGTTGTTAGGCCATATTATCATCAAATATGGGATTAAAATTAACCCAAATATATTTCAAGGAATTTATAAAATAATTTTAAAAAATAATAAAAGGGATCTTATTTCCTTCTTTGGGAAGACTAATTTTATAATAAAATTTATGTCATGATTTGTAAAAATTGTCAGCCCATTGTCACATTACAATCAGATACCATTAGATCATCCTTAAAAAACTACCCACAAAGTAATATATTGGTAAAATAAATTAATAAGAACCCAATTGATTCTATCAAGATATTATATTTTGATAAACCCAAAGAGTGGCATCTCTTATTTAAATGTGCACTTTGGGTACATCAAACTTAGTACAAACAAGTTCTTGTAACCTTACCATATTTTCTAGTTTATGAGAGGTAACCGATATTACCAATAATTCTTAAGCTTATAACATATAATTTTATGAAATAATACATGAAAACCAATGAGAAGATAAAATCTAGATTATTAGATATCATAGAAATGGAAGACTCCAAGACTAAAGCCCTATATAACTTTAGTAGGCATCAAGATATAGTCAAGAGATGGTTTGATAAAAATAAAAATATAAAACATTCATGATATCTAACCTAATCATTCTATGAGACAAACCCCAAGAAAATATAAGACAACATGACAATTTCACCTCACTATGGATATGACTCTATCATATCTCTAAGATCCTAGGTAGCAATTATTTTCATTTGAGGGACCTCCAAGGTAATTAATTGACATATCTAATCAATGTATAGTTTTTGAATCACTAATTCATGGATGATCCATCCAAAGATGTCTATAAGTAATAACAGGTGTCTTAGTAGAGGTAGGGGTAGGCTAGATTTGATTTATTATTTAGTTTCTTACTTTCAATCATTCATTTTTGTGAGAATAGTTCACACTTTATAGATTAATCATTCTCACTTTCTGCATGTTGCTTTGCTTAGTCTAGTCTCTCACTTTTCTATGTATTTTCTCACTTTATATAATAGTTTTCCTTTTGGTTTCATGCAAATATGAGTAATTAATCTTGGTATAACTAAGAAATAGACTATTTGAGTGATGTGTTGAATCTATGTTTTAAATTCAACTTGAATCGGTGAATATTAAAATATGTGCATTAAAATTCTTAATCTAGGTAAAAAATGAGAGAATTAAACATGATAATGTTATAAATCAAATGATTCTATCAAGTATATAAAAACTTTTGTTATAAAAAAAGGTAGGTGTCTTCAGTCATGGACCCTGCCAAGCACTTATCTAGATATCCAAGTCAGACTTAGAATTGTTCCAATATGGTATATGCCTTAACTAATCTTATAATGATCAATATTTGACACTCAACTATGCTGACATCACTTCACATAAGGTGCAAGCCTTATGTACTCACCTAAAGCATAGTGGAGAAGGGATCATGGTTTGTGTTAGGATAGTTATGCCATGACATAAATCTATCCTTCAATAATTTTGGTTAGTGCAATGGTGGTGGTAGATTCATGGGCACAAGCCATCTTGGGGTGGTGAAAACTCATTATCTATTAGGCACAAGTGAATATGAAGTAGGTTTATACCTTCATGGGTACAAGCCTTTTGTTCATTTGGATTAACAACATTTAAGTGATTGAGGGGTCATTAGGGTACCTATTTGAGGGACTTAGGCTTAGGTTCATGCTTAGATGTAGTTATCATTATGAGCTATAGGGTCTTATCCCTACCTAGATCATTTCCTATATAGGGTGTTGGAGTCATCATGAGCTACAAGCATGCCATAGGTGAGTTAGGTCAAAAAATTGAAAGATTTCAAAATACATACTACAAATTTAAGCATTAAATCCTTTAAACATTTCACAAATCCCTTCTTCATTAAACAAATTTTAACAATAATACATATCTATCACTAGCAACTGAGCAAATACTCATCTTAAGCTAAAAAAGGCCCTAAGGCTCATAGGTAATCTTGGGCATTACCTATGAACATATCATTTAGAACCAATACTCTATGGATTTTCTACTTCAATTGTCTCCTCATTTACTAATTAGACTCAACCCACTTTTATAGTGCTTTCATTATTTTAGTGCCATGGGGAATAAAGCATGCTTGTTATTGAGCTAGCATTAGATGTACTCATTATATTAGATCTACTACCCTACCTCCAATGAGCCATGATTATCTCATGAACTTGTATTCCAATGATGATTGACCCATAAAGGAGCTAGTTAGTTGCTTTCCAGTTGGGACCATAAGATGAAAAAATAATAATCATGATAAGTTATTACCTCATGCCTAAGTGTCTTATTTATTGGTGTAGATCCTATATTTATATGGATTTAAGGCCCAACATTACCCCATAAAAAAATTTTAGTCCACCCTAAAAATAATTCTATATCACCTTAAGTTCACAAAACATTGGCATGTGCTCATTTAGTTTGACACTAAAGTCCTCAAAACCATGGATTATGAGTTTGATTTCATTTGTGGTGTTGTCTATTTCTATAGAGGTGACACTAAGGGTGAACACATTAGTCTTCTCCAACTATTTCCTAAATTCCTATAACCTTTCATTTGATTTTGTTATGCCTCCATCAAAGATCACTCCTTGCTCATAAGCCTTTATTTTTAATGCATAAAAGAGTTCTTTCGGGTCCTACTCTTGGGTCTTGATTTAGGCACTCTAAGTATTGTCCTATGCCATTATCTGAGCATGATCAACCTTGATCATAATGTATGCCATGTCATCATTACATCCTTATCCCATTTTTCATTTTTGAGGTGCGTGTAGATGACTAACACCTGGGTGGATAAGTTGTAAAAGATTACATTGGCTGCTTCTATGCCTTCTTCAAGATTTATGAAGAGGTCATCCACCTCTTCATGTTTTTTTTCAATCTCTTTCTTATGGTGGTGAAAGGTTACTTCTCTTCTTATAGTGTTTATTTCATCTTCAATATTAGGAGCATCTTATCCACTAACATACACACCTTATCGATCTTTAAAAAATTTGAAGTATCAATTCAATCTAGGAGAGATGAATTGGCTTCCTCCACATGCTTAGCAAGCTGTTGTAACTTGAATTTTATGGCATTATTATTTTCATCTACTTCTAGCATGATTTTATTCCTAATTTATGATCTAAAATCATTAATAATGTTTTTCTATGCTACCTTAGAAACCATTTAGACGAGGGTGTTAGCTAACCTTACTAGATTCATTATGCAAGGGTTGACAAGAAGTGAGTTTTACCCTTCCTTTGGTTGGTCTATGCTGAGGACTACCTTTTTTGGTACCTCAAATTGAGGTTCATCCATATAAATATTCAAGGCAAGGGATATTTGTTGGTGAGTTAGTATAATGGCATTTCTAAGGAGGTATACACTCCATATAATAATATTCATTTGTGAACCCATTTTATGCCTTCTCATGTAGGCTTGGATCAAATTCCTCTCCTTGGACAACTATCTCTATCTAATCTAGCTCTTATTCATTATAACTAGCACCTTATTCGATATTTTCCTTTGATGTGTCTTATTTATCTAGTAGGGGTTCTTCTTGAGACTTGTCCCCTTTATTCACTTATTTACTTTATTTGGTGCTAGTTTTGCCCTCCCGAGTCTGCTAGGTTTCAACTACACTCTTTATTTACTTATTTAAGGCACTAGTATCACATTTTTGGTCTCTATGTGCCCCTTCATTACTTGTATTCACCTATGGTGTGGCTTCCTCTATTGTTCTAGTGGGGGTGATAGGTGCCTTTATGGCTTTCTCTTTTATGGGTTCCATGATTTTGGCAACACTCTTTTCTTCCTTTTCTCTCATATAATTTTCCTTTTTGGCCATATTTATCTATGCCTTCCTCTTCTTTACTATCATGGTTGTCTTTTCCTCCTTGTCCCTTATCTCCTCATCTTCAGCTTTATCAATCTCTACCTAGGTCATGCCCTTGGCCTTTATGGCCTCCCTTTATCTATCCAACTCTAACACCACATCTATATGGTCCTTACTCATGCTCATTTTCATCCATCGGTGCCTCTTCTCCTCTTTAGTTGATAGAGGCTAAATCTCATGTTCTATGGTTGGGGTGTTTGATAGTTTTTTCTTCTTCCCCAAGTGTATTAGTAGTGTTGTCTTGGAGAGCCTCCTAAATTTTTGTAGAACTAGGCTCTTCTATGTCTTCTTCTTAGATATTTTACACCTTCATCCCTCCATATTCCTCTTCCTCCTCTTCTTTTACCCATTGTGATTATGTTTCCTCTCATGCCTCTTTTGCCTTTATCTCTTCTAAGGTTATCATGGGCATTGCCACTGGCCCCTTGGGCTTCTTATTTTTCTTCTCCCTTGGCTTGGGTGATGTAATCCCTAGTGTGAAGACCATGTGCTTCTTCTATGGTGTAGAGGAGGTATCTTCATCACCAGAGGTGACATTTAATT
This sequence comes from Torreya grandis, assembly GCA_037957365.1. Lineage (NCBI taxonomy): Eukaryota > Viridiplantae > Streptophyta > Pinopsida > Cupressales > Taxaceae > Torreya > Torreya grandis. The sequence continues at coordinate 3,169,024 of JARHVA010001182.1, forward strand.
GAATTCTCTCTCGTATTTCCTCTAGGGTTTCTCTCTACTTCTTATAAGGTGATTTTCTTAGTGCCACTAGTCTCAAATATCCTTTTTCACTGACCCAAAGGGATAGGTCATAATCTTTGTTTATGTACACACCTTTATTCCTAGGCTTCATCTCATAGAAGAGCCTATGAATGTGCCCAATGATGACTTATTTTTCAAGTGGATAGATGTCAGTGGCATCCAAATTGTCCTCCTCATCTTTGGTTACATTCTCACTATATCAATGTATTGGTGCCTCATCTTTTGTATTTCTACATCTATATTCTTTACCAAGATATCCACCTACTACATAATGGGGATCCTTCACAACACCTTTCTAAAACACTTGGATGAAAATGCATAAGGAAATTTTAGCCAACCAGAGTAATTCCCATCTACAAGAACCAATTAAATGATGTGAAAGTGTTTCATAATGAAAAAATTTGGCATTACAAACAAACTTTTGGGGAGTTTATCAGGGATGCACCATTCTTCTCTAAATGCTTCAATATATCATGCGTACCATCCCATTACTCAAGATGTATACTTAAGGGTGAAATAGGGGGATAAGTATAGGTCTAGTATTTTATCCCCAAGGAGTTGTTATGCATTAGGAAGACCCACATGTTGTCCTTATCACCATTCAAGATACTGATCTCCTCCATCAAAATTAATATCAACATGGACCCCCATTGAAAGGTCTTTCATGTTATATGGAATTTGAGTGAATTATTGATTATGTCTTCTACAATAAACTTGGAAATGTTAGATTTCACCCCCTATGACATGTGGTAGGTGATGCATAAGTAAGTCTTTATTACATCTTCCCATTGATCATTAAGGCATAGTTTCCAATTCACCAAGCTCATAAATGCCCTCATATTATGATTGTTAATTTCCTTTATTTTGAACTTGAAGCCTCCTTTGTAATAACCTAGGATTTTCGTAACCCTGTTGACTTTAACATCATCTACCATCAACTAGAAGATGTCTATGCTAGAGCTTCAAATCCAGTGATTTGGCCAATAAGATTTTTAGATATCTTAATATGCCTCCTTGTAAAGTAGAACCTATCTTTGTGGATGCACAATAGGAGGAACTACAAGAGTTTCTTTGGTTTCTCAAAACATGACAACTCATAGATTTGCATCATGTTGGTGGTTGCCAGTTTGTGCCATATTGAGATATCATATTATGATATGCCTTCTAGATTTTTTGCCCTTGTGTCTATTAGCAAATATTAAATTAGGTCTTACATACTTTTTTAGGTTCAATGGTTATAATCTTTTAGGTAATATTTGTGTGTGAATGATGACTAGTTTTCTCCCATCAAAACCTCTTTGAGAAATTGTATGTCTTGGTATGATATTTTCTCAAATTCCTTTGGATCGAATTTGGGATCACTCACTCCTAATAGAGATGATATTATTTTCATAACAACAACCTTTGCTACTAATCACACTTTATAAGAATATTTTTATGCCTAATGCATGCCTAAAATCTTCTATTGTTGCCCCATTCTAAAATTGCTAGTGTTAAACCATGGTCTATTTATCATACTAAATCCTTCAATCTTTATTGGTGCTTCTCTTCGAACCTTGAGCTTCATGTTCTATAAATGGTGGCCTCAGGGTCACCTTAATTTTATATGGCCTAATTCACACCAAATTAATGCCTCTTACATTATTATGCCAATATCATAGGGAATAAAGTTCATTTCTTTACACAATCATTCGATTTTGGTGTCTAGGGGTACTCAAGGTCTCACTACTTTGGCTCTTTGATTTATTATTTTGGCTCTAGTTTTCTATTCAAAATTTAAACTAACATAATGTTTTTAATGAGACATAATTATTTTTTCATTACTTTATACCTCTAATCTCATTTACCACCTTAATTATGGTTGATTAATGATATGATGACACCTATACTCCTTGGGATTCAGTTTAACCCATGAAATCCACAAAAATATTCTATTATTTGTGCATTCAATGTTTATCTTTGTACCTCTACTACCACCTTATTAATTTCTTCTAATGAATTTTTGGTGAAGTGATGTGTAGTTCAAATGTTCACTTCTTACCTCACTTTGGGTGGATACTAGCTTATCCTAATGATCTTATCCTATGCTTTGTTTACTTGCTACAATCTTTGCCTTCAATATGATAACCTAGGTGTAGTGCCTCACATGCACATGATTTAGCCTCCTGAATCCCATTTCATTTTCCTAGTGTTTATCTTTCAAGAGAACTTGTCTATCTTGGTTTGTTTCACTTCTCTTTCATCTTGTTACCTTGACTTTTCCTATCCTATACAACTTCCTTTCACTGGACTTCCAGTGCAACATTCTGATCTGATCTATTTTACATGAACATGTTTTGTATCTAAACTCTATATTTTGTGCACTTGTATCCTTTGTGAATCTCTTATTTCACATATTCTATAAGTCTAGTAAGTCCCATGCACCTAGAAAATTTAGACTAGTATTATGTTTGGAATCATTGAACTAGCCCTTCTACAAGAATAAAAATTGCCTCAGTTCTTGAATCTTGTGCATGAAGATTTGGTGCACCTTGTGTCTAACTCTATAAAATTTCATGCACCCATAACTTAGGTGTCAATCCTTAGGATATTGGGGTGTGGTTGTGATCAACTCACCTAGCTACAATTATGCATGAAAATGCTAAAAACATTTTAGTGACAGGCTCAAAATGTTGCTTGTTCCCTTACCACATTAATCATTACAAAAAACACACATATAATGAAATTGTTTGGATTACACCAAAATTTATTCTGGTCACTCAATACAACTAAATCATGATAAGGAAGTTAATGTATGATGGCACAAGTGTCACCCTATTATTGATACAACTTTAATCAATTATCTTTGAAATGTTTAGGGAGCATTTCACTTGACAACATGCATAGCTTGCATGTGCCAGTATCTAAGATGTTGTGGATGGAATATAGGCCCATCCATATTATTTGTAGCTTACCTAAGTTCTTTATATACTTGGATTCATAGATAAAAGCTAATGCCCCTTATTTTTGCACCTTATGATTTATATGTTTGTTATGCCAGATCTTCTAACATGCTTTCTCTATCAAATGGCTCCATTGTGCTTGGGTGCATAAATAATCTAATAAATTTATGTCATATATCCTTGAATTTAGTGATTCTTTGTCATATAAATGACCAATGCATGTGATGATAAATGATGACATCATAAACTCTATGGGTAGGATCACTTCAGTGCCAAACACTAGTTGATATGGTGAAGCCTTGCTCAGACACTTATAAATTATGAGATATGCTCATAACACTATCAATAATAGATCATCCCAATATTTATGACAAATATCACATATTTTTGTCAATCACTTCCCTAATATCTTGTTAAATGCCTCAGCTATGCCATTTTATTTAGGATGGTAAAGTGTTACCTTGTGGTGCACCATAATGTATTCTATTAGTAGGATCCACATAGTTTCATTAATGATATGTGTGCCTCTATCTATAATAAATATGAGTGGAAATACATAATATCTTATGATTTTCTCCCATATGAACCTTATGAATATAGTACCTATGTTGTTTTTGGTTGGTGAAACCTTGATCAACTTGGTGAAATAGTTAGTGGATGCTAGAATATACCTCACACTTTTGCACCATGTTATGGGGTTAATTGGTCCAACAAATTGAATGTCCCATTTCATGAATGGAGTTTTGGAAAGAATGGGAATGAGATTAATCTCATCCCAATGGTTGGGTTTACATATGCATTGACATATGTTACATGCCTTAGCATAATCTTTTATATCTTGAAATAAACTTGACCACCACAAGACTGACTAAAATACCTTACATGCCATTACATCTCCTATGTAATGGAGTATTATTATCCTCTCATGTACCTCATTTAGGATGGAATCCATTTCATTATCTAAGACACATAAACATTGAAATTCATCTCAACCTAGTTTGTATAGTTCCCTATTAATGATCTCAAAAGGGGTGGAATGAATAATGAGATATTTCTTTTCTTTGGTTGTCATTTTTTGGGGCACATATCCATATTTTAGAAAAGTGTATGTCTCCACCAAGTCCTTAGGGGTGCATTGGATTTTGTAAATTTGTGCCTCTATCATATCATCCTCGATTGACATTATTGTATTACTTGAGTCTATATGAAAAAAATTGTCTTGGCCCAAGTTATGTTTTCCAAGATTGATGATAATAGAGAACTAGAATTCTTGAAACAAAATGATCCATCTACAAATGTACCCATAGAGACTAGTATTATGTATGAGCTACTTAAGCAACTTATGGTCTATGAAAAATATGAATGGGGTCACAAATAAATATTTCCTAAATTTTTGTAGGGCATAAACCATGGTGAGCACCTCATGATCATTTTTATTATAGTTCTACTTTGCCATTGTTAAATATTTACTAGTAAAGGAGATGGGGTGATACATTTTTTCTTTGCTAGTCTATGCCAAGATTACACCAATTGTAAAACTAGAAGCATCAACATGGATGTGGAATGGGGTCATCCAATCAAGAAATTGTAATATAGGTGCATTAGAAAATCTTAGCTTCACAGTCTCAAAGGCATCCTCTTACACTTTACCCCAATAGAATGGGCCATCCTTGTATAAGAGCTCTCCTAGTGGCATCTTAGTCTTTGCATATATCCTTATAAACTTTATATAATACCCATAGTGGCCAAGAAAGATGTGAATGTCTTTTTATGTACAAGGAGTTTGAAATTGAATGATGATCATAATATTTACTAGATCAATGATAACACCATCCTTACATATGATGTGCTCAAGCATGGTTCTAAATGGTGTTGTAAATATGTACTTCTTAAAGTTTAGGGATATTTAAATTTTCCTACACCTATTAAGCATTAGGTGTAGGTTATCACCATGGTCCTTCATAAGGCCATACACCATCTAATAATCTAGGTAAACTGGAGGAAATTGTGGATGAAATATTTAAACATGGTGATCATGAATCTAGAGAACATAATTGATGCATTCTTGAGTCCAAAGGGCATTAGGTTATAATTAAAATACCCCATTCAGTTGTAAATGTTGTTTTGGGTTTATCTTCCTCCTTAATCTAGACTTGGTGGTATTTAGATAACCCACCAATGAAGGTGTAGATTTCATAACTTGTGATGTCTTTATGGACTTCATCAGTGAACAGAGTTAAGAAGAGGTCTTTAATGCATGTGTCATTAAACATTATATAGACAATGAAAATTTGAATGAGCCTATCCTTTTGGATGTTTATTACCATCGAGCTCACCCATTTAGACTCATATATAGGGTAAATGACCCATATAGCTATAATTATGTCTATTTCTATTTTAACCTTGGTACAAAGGTTGGGATTCATTCAATAGGGGTGATTTTTTACTAGTCTTACATTATTGATTAGCTTTATACTCATCTTTCCAAGGGATGGGTGGGTTCCCTTCATATCTTGATAAGTCTTGGGGAGTAAGTCTTGAAATTAATTTAAGAGGTGTATGATGCATGTTAGCTATACATTAGACCAATAAGCACCTAGAGTAGCCATTTTTGGCTCTCTTATGCAAATTCCCACTTTGATGGCCTTTAGTGGTGTAAAATAAGGCTCATTCTTTTCTTGGCATGAGTCCTCAACTTACAAATTTCCCTCAATATCTCTATATGAAGATGAGTGGGGTATTATTGACTAGAAACATTATAATCTACTTGGCATATGAGCTTTATTTTACCAATCAACATTTCTCTAGTAGCATTCATTTCAAGTTTTGTGATATTTTTTTCTCGAGTCACTATTGAGAATTTTTTCCTCGAAGAAAGTTGGGAGTGCCATCCATTTTTATCCAAACACATCTTTTAGGCACTCCTCAAGGATGGTAGTGTCCTTGAGCACTACCCTCTATATTACTTGTAGTGGATTGACCAATTCCAAATTCTATGAGAAAAAAGAGAAGGTGTACACAAAATTATTCTTAAGGGCATCCTAATTGGGTGTCTCTTGGTGCATATAATTGACCACATGCCATGATCATGTCTATGTCTTCATAGTCTTATAAAATGTGTGTACCCATAAGTTTTTTGGGTAGTTTTATTACAGTCAATCTATGTCTCCTTGCATAGGTGCACATGTACCACAAGATTAGAGTCCCTACAATATGTTGATATATATAAGTCCTCATTAATCCTCTTAAATATATTATAATTGGTGGCTTTCACTTTTAACTATGTTGGTAAGATAGACTTTAAAATTACCCATCAAGTCATGGTAGTGCTTCTAAAGGCATACACTAGTGCACCCATTTTATCTATTTCTTTGGGATACATGATTCAAGGTCATGGACATATTTTTCCATTGGGTTTCTCCCTTAAAATTTTGGGAGCATGGTAATCTTTCATTTACTCAGGTAGAGTACCTTTTTTCCTTTCTCCCCATTGCATAGGACCCATTATTGTGGAGTGTGATCAATCTAGACCCAGCCAGTCCTCATAGGCTTCGGTACCTTTGTACGTACCAAGAAATATCTATGACTAGTGACCTCATAAGCCTCTTCAACCCAAAGATTTAAAGTGACATTAGTGGTGTCCAATGGTGACTTTCCATCCTCCCAGAAGATCAATCCTTGATTAGAAGGGTTGATATTCTTGGTGCCTTACATTGTGATGTTATATATATGGTTTATCTCATCCTACAAATCAACACTCTCAAAATAGGGGGTCTTTGGTCACTTGAGAGGGGAATCACTACCCCTTATTTGAAATTTTTGAAGGTCAAATATATCTTGTTGAAGCACATACTGACATTGTTTACATAACACTATGGCCTTCCAAGGAGTGTTGGATAGTTATCATATTCAACCAACACGATTACCTCAAAATCATCATGGAATTTGGCACCCATAATATCTATAATGGCACCCTTAAAAATTTTGATTAGTTATTCTCATGGCTTGTTAATCATAAATAGTAAATGGGGTGAAGGCATCAAGGCTATCTTACTCATATTTTCCTATGTGTTTTTGGTAATACTCCATATTATATGTATTCCTAACCTCTCTTTCCCTTTCCATGCATGGTGCAACAACTTCAACTAACTATTATCCTTCATGTTCTATAGCCAAGTTATTTAATAGGGGAAACATCCCATCTATTTTTGGGAGGTGAAATATCTCCCTTAGCTCTTATAATTTAACCTCCTACCCATCTTGATTTTTTCAAGAGGTAGTAGCCTACACTTCTAGGTCTCATTTTAGTTAGAGCTCTCCTTACAGTTTCTAGATCACACTCATAGCTTAATGTAATACATATTTTTGGCATGAAAGTTATAGATAAGGCATGAATTTGGGTTTCAACTACATAATGTGCTAAGTGTGGCTTGGTACCCCATATTCTAGGCATAACTCTGATATTAGCATAACTAGTGGTTAAGTGGTGAGTCCACTTCAAGTAGTTGGCTATACTTTGATTAAATTCATGTCAGCTAGATATGGTTTTGGAGTCCATTTCACATCTTTAGACTTGCACCTGATCATTATTATACCCTTATCATCACTTATCTTGCCTTTGGTTAGTTTTATGTATAAGTCAGGGCATTCTTTGACCTTGTGTGTTCCTCAACAATACCCACACATTAGATGTGTAGGGAAATTACACTAATAGTGCTCAATAAAACGACACTTGTAACATGATTATGGTGGGAACCTTCTTCCACCATGTCCACCACCTTTCCCTCCATCACCTCTTTACAACCCATATCATGCATTCTACTAGTTTTAACCCTCATTTTTATTGGGCTTCTTTCCATCTTAATACTATCATTGCTTATCGTATGCCTCTCCCTATATTCTCATGCATGGAAATCAAACACAGTATGGGTATATGTATTTCATAACCAAAAATAGGTAGTTATGTTAACCTGATTGTCATATTTTAATAAAAGGTAGTTGTGAACATCATGTGCCTCATCATAAACTTCATAGTTGAGGAACAATTTATGCACATTATTCTTAGGGTAGTTGTTTCTATTATTGCCTTCTATCTTGTAATCTGTGCACCATAACCCACTTCAAGTATTTTATGGTGAATTAGTGGAAAAGGTTTCTATTTTGAAGGCCAAATTCATGCCTCTATTAATGGGTTAATTCATATATTGTCATTCCCCACAACTTCAACTTTGAGCATGTATTCAAGCACTTCTCAAGGGTTTGTCAATATTTTCATGGAAACACCCTTCTAAATGGTACTATAAATCTTCTAATGAAACATTATGCATTCTATGATGGGTGAATATCATAAGGGTATTGAATTTAGTATTGTACAAGTGCACACTCTTTGATAATCCCTCATTGATCTCTTTGAGCATGCTAATGATCTACTACTCAAACTTAGGTATATAAAATTATTTTAAGAATGATTCCTTTAAGTAATTGTAATTAAAAATATATTATTTATGAACAAACTTTTTATACCAATTATAGGCATGATTAGCCAAGGTCATTGTAAACTAGGTTACCTTACAATTAGACTAGGTTATCCCCTGAGTGTGCCATTGTAATTCACACTTGAGCACATGATCTATGACATTATCCATGCCTTGATACTTATGTAGATGCATGGGCATCTCATAATAAATTTGGGGTAGAGGAGCAATCAATGTCTAAGGCATTTATCCCTCTAGTACTTATCCTAGTGGTGGTCTTCCAACACCTCCATCCACTAGGCTAGGAATTGGTCTTGTGGTTACTACTAGTGCCATATAATTTGATGGAATTTTACTATCAAATAGTGGCATCATGCCACCTCCTTCAAACTATTACCTAGGTTGTATAGTTTTCATTGGCTAGACTAGGGTTCTTATTCTCATGTTCTATCTAGCCAAGTTAGCACCTTGAGGTCTAAAGGTATCCTTGCTTATCTCTTCCTAATTAATAGCTTATTCAATCACAAAGTTCTATTCCAAATATATAAAATTATTAAAGACTAATTTGATAATGGGGTTAGTTGTCTATCTTCTAGCTTCTTGTGGTGGATCTAGTGCATGATCTCACACCACAAGTTCAAAGGGGGTAGGTGCATCTTATGCATCTCCATTGGTCAATTTCTATAGGGAACCTATGCATTCACCTATCAACTATGGAGATTATTCCATGGCTTTAAGGGTTCCTTCCTATAAGAATTGATATCATTTAATAGATGATTCCCATGCCCTTCCCAATCACTATGGGTCCTCTCAACACTTCTTGATTCCATATCTTCCATTAGCCTATACCTCCTCTTGTTATAAGCTTGTCTCTTGAGCTCTCAAGTGTTAATATAATCATTCCCTTCCATTGTGCCTCACCTAAACATCCCCTTCTTCCCAATTTTGTTTCTCATATGTGAGAGGATTTTATCCTTCCATCCTCATAGTTTATAAGTTGTAATCCAAAATTAGTTTATTGAGTTCGATGGCAAATTATTTCACAAACACACCTTTGGGTTCATGTAATAACTGATATTCTACTTCTTTTGGGTAGGAGTATATTGATACTAAAAATTTTAACACATACCTATTCAGTACCTTTATTTCCATTTATCTATGACTTTAGTTAAAGTGGTATATAAGTTCTCAAGCCTTTCTATGTTCTCTTTCATTTAATCAAGGCATTTTCCATAACTTTGGCTTCTATGTGTTGTATAAGAAGCCAACCATTAATACACTTTCTCTAGTAGTTCACAAAATAAAACATCTTACAAGGCATCATACAAGTGGTTATATAACCACTTCCTTGGTTTTTATCCTCTATAAGTTTGATACCTTAGTGCAAATCTATCTTCCACTCATTCCAACTACTGTGTGATGTTCCTGATGGAGATTTAGAACATTATCTTGGTACTCTATTATAGAAATAAAATTTAACATGTCTCAATAACAAAACTAAAATGTTGTAGAAAAAATAGTTGTCTTGAGTCATTGACCTTACTAGGCACTTATCTATCTATCTAGGTCAGATTTAGAATTGTTCCAATGGGGCATAGGCCTTGAATAATTTTATAACACTCAAAATTTGACACTCAACTATGCTAGAATCACTTCACATAAGACATGAGCCTTATGCAGTCACCCAAAGTGTAGTAGAAAAGGGACCAAGGTATATGTTAGGATAGTTGTGCCATGATACAACTCTTTCCTTTAGGGACTTTGGTTAGTGCAATGATAGTGGTACATTCATGGTGTAAGGCATCAAAGGGCGGGGAAAATTTACTGCCTATCAATTGAAAGTGGATATGAATTAGGTTTATATATTCATAGGTGCAAGTCATTGGTTCCATTAGATTAACAATAATTAGGTGTTTGAGGGGTCATTAGAGTACCTAGTTGAGGGACATAGGTTTAGTTTCATGCTTAGATGTATGTATCATTATGAGGTGTAGGGTATTACCCCTACCTATATTATTTCCTATATCAAGTGCTAGATCATCATGAGATACAAGTATGCCATAGATGAGTTAGGTCAATAGCTCACAAGAGTTCAAACATAATCTTCAAATTTAAGCATTAAATCCATTAAACATTTTACAAAGACCATCATTAAATAAAGGTAAAAAAATACATATGTATCACTAAGAACTAATAAAATGCTCATTTTAAGCTACTAAAGGCCTCAAGGCTCATAGATGAGCTTGGGCATTATAATGGGGAGAAATGAAGGCATCTCAAACTAAACTCTAAGTCTAAATATCAAATTTGGCATATAAAACTAATCCTCTAAATATTTTCTACTCCAATCTTCTCCTCCTTTTCTAACACAACTTAGATCTCTTTTATAGTGCTTCAGGAATCTTAGTCCTATGGGTAATAGAGCATGCCAATTGTTGAGATAGTGTTTTATGTACTCATTCTATTAGATCCACTACCCTTCCCTTCTTTCATTGAATCATTATAGTCTGATGTTCCCAATTCCCAATAATGATTGAGCCATAAAGGAGTTATTTAACAAATTCTTAGCTACCACAAGCTAATAAAACATCAATCTTGACAAGTGATTGCTTCATTTCTAAGTGTTTATTGTGTTTGCATGGATCCTATATTTAGATGAATTTGAGGCCCAATAGCTTCTCTCACATGTCTATGCAAATTTATAACACTTTTCTCATCTTCTTGGATCAAATTCACATTAAATACTAATACCTATTTAAGATATTATCCATTGATATGGGTAAAGTTGATAGGGACATTATGATGAACCAAACCTTATGTACACCATCTCTTGGTGGTTACCTTTTCATTTATTTTATTTGTACAAATAAAAGAGAGAGAAAAATAATAATCCTAAATCCTAAAAGAAAATCAAAATGGATTAAAATCATACATGAGGAAATAATATCAATCTATCATACATCATGAAAGAATAAAAAGGAAGAGAGGAAGGGTGGTTAAAGTCATCTTTATTAGGGATATGGAAGCCTAGCTGGTAGTAGATAAAATCCTAAGCTTCCCAAATATAGGTTGACTTAACACTACGTCAGAATGAAACATACATCTCATCCCATGTCTTCTATAAAATCCTTTAACAAGGATAAAAGAGGATCACTTTAAGACACACTCGTACAAGGTATTGGTAATGTAAGTATGTTGTATGAAGTTACCAAGAGTCTCAATTCTAATATCATTTCTTTTATATCATGGTTCACAATTGATATTAGAATTGTGGAACCATAGACTTTGGGTTCTTGAAAATTCAACAGTATTAAATCCTTTCAAGTCTATATTTTTTGTATTCAACACACCCACCTTATATTATTTATGGACAAGTGGGGACCCATTTGTTATTATGAAACTTTTTTACTTTAGGGTTGTGCATGCATGTTTAGCTTATTTTTTATGTTTATAAAATTTGTAGGTTTTAGCATTAAATCACTTTTATTTCATTTATTTTCCTCTTACAACCTATTTTAATTAAAATAACTTAATTAAACTAATCTATTAATGAAATCTTGTGAATCTTATTATGTATTATAGGTCTTCAAAATTATGAGTATTTGGATTCAATTATTAGGAATTATCATATTTTTATAACTTAACATTTTGTTCTTTAAGGTTTTGGTCCTAGAGAGAATCATTAGGTAACTTTTGCTGTTTTTAATTTTAGTCAGAATATTTTATTTATAATTTTATTTTGATAATTTACCCAACAATTTTATTTCTTGAATATTTTATGTTTGGCACTTTATCATTGGTAAATTATTTTTTGGATCTTCTTATTAAGTAAGTTTTATGCATGATTTTTGTCTTCATAATTTTTATTATTTGATAATTCATATTCATATTATATTTTAGGATATTTTAATTCAAAACTTTCATTTTTAGTAAATTTGTCTAACAAATCTTCTTCAAAGATAATCCTAGTCTTCCATAAAAGTATTAATAGTTTTGGATTTCAAAAAGGGTTTCATGAATCTCCTTAAAGAATAAATGTATATCTATGGTATTTTCTTGGGAACCTTTGCCTCCCAATAATCAAAGGATTAAGCTTGAATGTAAATGTTGATGACTAAATAAACCACACATTGTAAAGTGTAATAAAGGGTAGCACCATGGCACCCCTCTAAATGAGTAAGTATCCTACATGTCATGTCTAATAAGCCAAGCTTGTCAAGTTTGAATTAAATGAACAAAACAAGATTGGAGATATTGATGATTAATGATTCACAAATTGATATTACATACTAAAAGGCTATAACATCAATTTGATAATCAAATTAATTTTCATTGACTATTAACGAGCTCAAGTAAATATTACCCTCTAAGAATTCAAGCCTTAGTTACATTCAATCAATCTATCATTTACATAAGAAAGTGCCAAACCACTATTACAAGGAGATAGAATTCTATCATCACTAAGAAATAATAATGGAATATTCATCTAGAATATATAAGGGAGCCTATGCACTATTTTGGTTTTCTATCAAAGATTCAACAAAGTATATAGACATAATATTTTATGCCTCTATGTTTAATGTTATTTACAGTAACTACTCAGCTTTTTGGGAGGTTGTATAAGGTATCAAAACATTCACCTATGAGGAAGAGATATCTCTAGAAGAATGGTAGGTAATATTTGACTTACTTCCCATAAATAATCAAGCACTTCATTATGCTACTGCTAAACTTGAGGTCATGCCATGCATCAACCTATTATGTGACTTTTTCTTCAAAGGAAAGATTATTGCTAGTGGATTCTTCCACCATGTTAATCACAAAACTATCATCGCATGGATATCAAGGGAAGTATTTTAAAGTTATTTACCCTTACCAATCCTATATGCCACATTTGATTTACATAGTGTAGTATTTTGGAATAAAAATAACATTATAGAGAAGATAGTGAGAAATTGGATTCTCCCTAGAGAAACCTTTTTACTCAATGAAAAGAATCTCGTGCCCATCACTAGATTCTAAATGGGAATTGACATTAGTATGGCACTAATGAAATACTTGTATGTTCACCTAAGCATCCACTTCCTTCATTTGGAATGGGTACATTGATTGACTTTTTTATTACCTCAAAATTCGCCTTTGTATTGGGAAAGATCATCAACACCTAGTTGTATGAGTTGATACTACATAATGACAAGAGGCCATGAGGTGGTAACTTATACATGATTTACTATTTACATATAAAATGGGTCTTTGGGACCCAAATCCTGATTTTATAAAATATAAGATTCATGATTTTTATTTATTTGTGAATATTTATACATATACCATGAATATATTGAGGATTGTAGAGGCCTTATATCCCAAGGTTTGGAAGGAAATTTATAAGGAACCTATACCTAGAGTATCTAAAATTATTATCAATTTACTCATGTCCAATGGTGAATATTAGTTATATAAGGATTACACTATGATAATGGTTATAGACACTAGGTAAATCCTTTGCGACTCCCAAAACACATTCCTAACAAGTTGGCTGAGCAATACATTACTTATCAATTATTAAAGGGGATCAATGAGGATCTGAGTAGAAGCAAAAATAGAACATTTCATGGATATCATCTCAATATTGGGAGGATGTATTACACCTTCTATAGACATATAGAGGAAGATGGAAAGGAGAGGAGAACCTATGCCTTATCCACTTTACCACATTGATATTAGGACCCCCACGATAATGTATAAAAATGTATTCATAATCTAGGAATTTAGTATAATCATGATCCCTATGATTATGATTTCTTATTTCTCAATGCAAATGATGATACCCAAGTCTTGTAAATGGATAAGAAGGTTGGAGTAAATGAATACTTACTCAAGGTAATCTAATCATATCCTTCTATCACAATTGACCAAGCACAATATAAGATCCCACCACCAGGAGGATGGACTTGTTCATACTTTTGGAACAATAAACCTCTTCAACAACCACATGATAAAATTCAAGACCCTTAGAACCCAACCACCATGATGATGGATATAAAGAAAGAGTAGAATGAAGGCAAAACTTTGATTTCTAAAAAATGAATAGAAGAGGAGACTTCTTAGGTTTAAGTACCCATAGTTGATTTGAAGGAATTAAAGCAATAACCTCAATTAGAGATAATTAAAGGTAGGGAGAGATCCTTTGGGAAGGAAGAGAATCATATATGTATAGACTACTCCTTTGACTCAAAGGACTTATTAGACCCTATTTTATCTTTGGAAACCATAACATCATTGTTGAAGTCCCTCTTTCTACCCAAAAAGTGGCTAATCCTTGGATCAAAAAATCAACTATATGTTATGAGAGGAATTACAAGTTATGAAGGCCTTAGGTGTAGTCTATGGAGGGACCAAATGAGTAGACACAACCCTCGATTGAAGGTGAACTAGTGTATGAAGGACAATAAGAGGAAATGTAGTAGGTGAAAGTATTAAGATTGAAATAACTCAAAGGAAAGTTACCCCTCAAGATTAAAAAATTAGGTAAGGATTTGCTTCTTACTTCTACCTTAGGCCACCCTTCCATTATCACATTTCAATTTTTTACACCTTTAACTATTCTATCACTAACTTCACTTGAACCTCTTTCCATACCCATTACTACAACCATTCCTTTAGTTACTACCTATCCTAGTACTAAGACCAAAAAACCTAACATTCAATTTATAATATCCTCTACTTAATTGAATTCACCCATGCCTTCCTTAGGAGCAATTTAGACCATAACAATGTTATCCACCAAGAAAACTTTAAGGAAGAATCTTGTCTAAACTATCCAGCCAATGCCAAACCTATATAATGTAGACTATTGAAAGATAATATGGCCTTCTATGCAAAAATTATCTCCTAATATGGAGTCTTTAGAAGATACACAAAGAGAGGCAAAACTAGTAGACACCAAAAAATTGGCACTCCTAGAATGGGCCAAATAACTAGGATATTTAGCTTGTAAGAGGTTGGACCTAAAAATAATAAGATACCCACTATGAGCTCATTATTTTACAATTATATTGAGTTTGTGGAAATGGTAAAAAAAATAGAGGATAACATTGGGCAAAGTGTGATTGTAGATAAAAGAGAAGAATTATTTTATCTTTCTAAGAGATAATATAGAATAATAGGTCATTCCACTTACATTGAGGAATTTAGGTCCTATCAAGAGACCCATATTAGAGCCTTTTTATAAATCAATGAGGGAATTGAGTAGGTAAGAAAGGAACTAGAGAAATAATTGGAAAATATTAGAGAATAATAGTAGATCATATATGTTCCCTCTAAGATTAAATAGGATGTTCAAAATGCAACCTTAAGGATATATGGTATGATGGACACCATGGGATCCTTGAGGACATATTTAACCTCTAATTTAACAAAAATTTCTAAACTATTCAAATATTTTAAATGAGATAATAAAAACTTGAATTTTTTTTTTTTTTACACCCCAAATAAGGCTTTCATCCATCTTGAATTAATGTCACCCTTGAAGGCATAAAATACATTAAATTTAGTGGTCATATAGACATAGGAAGTAAGGGAATGGATGAAATTTGTTGAATCACTAGTCTCAAGAATAACTAAACATGAGAAGTAAGCAAGATACATTTTTAATTAATTGTATTTTGTAAATGCATGGGATGGTACTAGGAAGTTGATGGTGAGGTCCATTTTTTATCAATTGTTTTAACAAGCCTCAATCAATTTCAAGTAGAGTTTAAAAGGGTTAAATTTTTAAGATATTGAGGCTAATTTTATATTTTCAATTAATAATACCATATAAGTGGATATCTTTCAGATAGGCTTCAGATCCACAAAATATGAACATGCAATATTAATAATGCAGGTTAATAGGGTGAATAAATCATCTCTTTAGATATGAGAATAATAAGAGTGAAACATGATATTAGGTATAAAAATAATATATAATTAGATACTAAGAGTAATTATAAATGTACCCCATCTTTTAGTTCACCCAATGTTTTAGTTTCAACACTGCTTTCATCTATCAATTCAGCTACACAGATTCCAGTTATGAGTAAACCATAGTTATTTTAATATCAATTTTATATGAAATTTTTAATATAATATTTATTTCAACTAAATAAATATATTTATGATTCATTCATACATGTTATAATTAACTAAAGTGTTTTTCCAACATGCACATCTTGTATGACTATGTAAAAGTAGAGTGTAATATATGAGCTGTAACACGTAATTTTTCATTAATTTATAACTTATGTTGTGTTTATTCTAAGATGTAATTTTAAGATTTAATAAACTTAGAGGATGAGGAAACCCCTTCCCCAAGTCTTTAAATACATGTAAAATCCTCTATCAAATGTTTACAATTTTGATCAATATAGGAATAAATCAAATTATTGATTGTCATGCAACTATATTGGTTGTTTCTTCTCCATTTTATTTGTTGTTAAGTTTGTATCTTCTATTTTATGTCAAGACAAAAACTTTGAAGTGTGAAAAAGCTATCAATAATCTTGATTATTATAATTCATGTATATTAATCATATATGTGCAAAATCTATCAAAAGTTAGTAAATTTCATTGATTTTAAGTAATTAATTTAGACTACATTGATATTCTAAGGTTTGAAAGAGTGTCTCCCTCTAGTATATTTTTCTAGGTGTGTGTTGTAAATACTCTAGATACCTTCCTAGTCTGAGTTATAATATCTCAACTAAGGGTGTGAAATAGCTACTCTAAGAAAGTAACCTTTAGTAAAGATCACTAAGTTTCTTATACCTAGTTTACCTTGACTACTTAAATATGCTTGTTTGTGAGTGTAAAGAATCTAAAAATGACAAGAATTAGTTTTTTAAATACTCATCCACTAAGGAAATATCCTTGGAGGTGACCCTTTGAGAATATAGAACCTTATTTTCTTCCTTAATTCCCCTTATTTTTTGAGTTTATTTTGAGATCTACCCATATTATATTAATTCTCCACCCAACCAACTCACATATTGTATACTTATTTTATATTTTGCCCATCCATCCATTTACCTAGTTAAATGACCTACATTCTCAACCTATTATTCCACCAACTAGCTATTTTAAATTAATACCTTAAACTAGCGCCCTGTAGTGGAACTTTGTTTCCATAGAGATCCTAAAATGTTAGAGGATACATCATTCAATTTCTATGGTGTGCATTAAATCCAAATTAATAATGAATAATGTGTATTATTAATTAAAAATAAAAATTTGGGTTTAAAAATAAAACTACAAGGCTATAATTTGAAATCCTAAAAGGATGAAACCATAAGGGAAAAATGATAACTTTGCATACTTAAATATGTGTATGGGTTAACTGATATGTTATAACTTAATTTGGTTTATTGAGTTAGATTATTCCATTTAAGATATAGTTTTGAAATTTTATTCATATCAATAGGTGTGAAACTCAAGAATAAATTTAAATGTAAAACACTAAAATTGATTATTCTGATTTGAAAAGGGAATATGTTTAATACATAAATTACTAAGTAGATAAAATAATTATCTTTTCTAGGTGACTTTATACCTATAACTATATTATAAAATTGAGAATCAAGGATAAATAATCATGTGGTTTGTTTGGTTCTAAAACTAATTCTATTTCTGTGATTGGTAAATTAGATAGGATTGAATGAATATTATTAGTCAATACTGAATTTTTGAATTATTTAATGTCATTAGTCAATATTTTTAGTCAATACTACCTATGTCATATGAAAAACTATGGCACATTGACTATATTTTATTTCTTTATGTTTATGATTTTGAATCCTAATGATGCACACAAATTTTAAAACTCAAACTCCTTTGACTTTAAACCCTAGATGTTCTTGTAAGGGATAAAAACCTTAAAAAATGGGGGAAATGTAATACATTGAGATAGAATTATTCACCCATATATAATATTTAACTATTTCCTATGTATGTAATACTCTAATTATTGAAATTAAACCCTATGTAGTTATCCTACCTAGTGTGATTTTTTAAATTATGATCCTTTACTATATATATGTAGCTATTGATTGATATTAACACTTTAACATTATTAATTTTACATGGATTTAGAATGATTTATAAATTTAATATGATTGATCATAGTGATAGGTATGTAAATTAGTTAGGAAAAGAAAATTTATCTCAGTATGCAAGAGTGTATACAAGTAAATTAGATAAGTACCAAGTCTATTTTGAATGACACATTGATTTGTTTATATATTGATCCCATTGAAATATTACTCATGATAATAAAATTATAGGTTGAATCTAATAATGGTTTTGATGTTATAAAATAACCATTTATTGGAGAGGTTTAGTTATGGCTAGTTTGGTAAGTATCAACTAATGGTACCGACTAACATGGTAGAACTAATGTGTTTATAAGAAAACTAAGTGAGAGTCTTGAAATGTCTATGTAAGATATTTATAATTTTTTAAATTGATAATGAGGTTATTATTGATGTGTTATTTATGAACACTAAATATTCTTATGGTAAAGTCCATATCATTTTAGGATTAGTGAGAATTCAGTCCAAGGCACGAGTTATGGGTCTCAATTTTTTAAATAAACACATGGCGTAATAATGGTGAGCATAGTCATTATTTACCTTCCATTCTTATAATAAGGATATTTCATAAAAATTAACAAAAAATACCTAATAAACATACATTGGATGGTATAATCTATACTAAGGTGGACTTCATAAAAAAAACAAAGGACACTTTATTCCACTAAGAAGAAGGTTTATACTAAGCAAATTTAAGGGATACCATATTAGCCTACCTTACTATCTACTCATGTCCCTTGCAAATTATCTTTAAATTACAATAAAAAACCTCCTATGAACTGATACACCATTGGTTAATATTCATCCTCACTAAAAAAGGGAAATTATCGAGGGACATTAACCTCACCCCAAGCTAACGCAGTAAGGAAAAAGGTTCAGGGGAGGTCTCAAAAAAATTTTCTAAAGATTGGGAGGAAAATACATCTTCACCTTCCCCCCACCCTATCTACCCACCCATTCCCTAAGTTACTAATAAGAATCTAAAAATAAATACCTATGACTCGCCCTCCTAGGAGAAGAAAAATAATAAGGTTAGCATATGTTTGGAGGTTCCCTAGGGTATTTAAAACCCTAACTTTGAAATTCATGATATGAAGGTAGTTAAAGTTAAGAGGCATAGAGATGAAATATAATTCCCTAGAGGAATTAGGTATATGTTGATAGACTTCCATGATAATTTGTGAAGCATGGGATGGAAGTTAGTCCCTCTAATGGAATAGTGGAATATCCTCAAGTTAGAGTCAAATAGGCTAAGGGAATTTTAGGGAACTCAAAAGATAGTTGAAGGTGATAGGCGTAGGATGGAGGAAACCAACAATAAAAAATGTAAGGAACCCATATCTATCACCCCATGTAATCCCATACAAGTGTTACAAATAAAGAGAAGACAAGACTAAAGAAAGAAAAGGTGGTGACTGAATATAAAAGGAGAATGGCATGAGTTAATAGCATCTAGACCAAAGAAAAATCTAGTAGTACCAAGCATAAAGTTAGAAATAGTAAGAAGGATTCAATAAATATTGAGAAAAAATATGTCTGTGACATGACCTTGGAGGAAATATAGTGTGAGTCCTAGTTATTAAGTCTTGTTTTGGTTTTTGGTCTCTTTATTTTGTTGAAAGTCTATAGAAGTCTAGTAGTTGGTTGGCCTATTTGGCCTAGTTATGTTTTGTCCTTTTTTTCTTGAATTTACTTCTTGTTTAAACTCACAATTTTAGGTACACTGAAAAAGTAATGTTTTCCTTATAATTTTTTTTTAAAAAAGAAAAAAATGAGGGCAAAATATGGTAAAAAGGAAGGGGTTGTGTGTTCTAGTTCAAGATTAAAGCCTTTCAATCTGACTTACTATGCTACGTTGGGCATATGTCATGAAAAAAAATTGTTGTGAGTTAGTTGTAAGCATATAACAAAATGAAACACTATGATGAGTTTAAGGAGCCAATCAAAATATGAATTGCTAATTATAATCAAATATATTTTTAGTATTAGATTTATATGCATATACAACATTTTTATCAAATTGTAAGTATGATTTATAACAAAATAATTCATTAATACTAATATAAATTTTAATAAAATCAATGCAAAGAAAATGCATACACAACCTCCTATATATGTGTCAACTTAATGGAAATTATTCAATGAAGCACAAATATTAGGAGGAGTTAACACATATACACAAAATCAAAGATTCATTTCATAAACTTTATTTTCATGCATTAATTACAAAAATTATATTTCCTTTAGAATGAATGATTCATAGACAAATATATATTTAGATGGGCACTGCCTCATCTCCAAAGCTAGTTCAAAATTTACAAAGGTATAAAACAAAACCAAATCCTAATTTATCATGTAAATATTAGATGGCTACATTATTTATAAATAAATAAATCAAAACTTATATTTTTATATCACATGTTTATAAAGGTAAAAATTACATAAATAATTCACTAAAATTACACTTCAAATGGTCACTTTACTGAGCCTCAATGGAAATACTAGTTCCAGCTATACTCAAACTAGACTGAACTCTAGACTAGTTAATTTGACTAGGAAATCCAAGAACATGCGAGGAAAATGTGGATAAATTTGTATAAGCAATAGAGATTTATGTAGTGAATAAATAATCAAATTTAGTTTCCACTAAATTTGGTCTTCAATAATAATTAAAATGAGCTATAGTAGAATAACTCATATATGTCAAGATCTAGAACATAAAGCTCTGATACCACTTTTTCAAGATTAAGAGCACAATTGATTACCTTGTATAAGAAACTAAACATAGAATTTAACTAGAAGTAATAAGTAACTAAAAATTAGAAATAGCATAGAATATGAGAGACAATACCCAATTGTATTAATACTCTTCTAGAAGAAATCACAATGAAGATGCCACAATCTTCCCACAGCTTTAGGGCTCCCACACCTCTAGGGTATGCAATAATTCTCTTCAAGAGTTCTCTCTCTCAATTATGGTCACAACAAACAACTCAAACATAGATTTATTATTCACCTCCACCAATCAGTAACAATACTGCCAGTCCACTAGTAAGTGACAATTAACTCAACCATTGTTTCCTACTTCTAGTCCACCAAGTACTCCACATACTCCAAGACTGAGTACACCACGTAATCTAAGTATATCTCACTTGATATTGCTACTTGTTGTGTTTTTGATCTCCTTGATCTTGCTACCACCTACAGATCAACCTAATTTTGCACACCTACAAACCTATATCACACACACACACACACACACACACACACACACACACACACACACACACACACACACACACACACACACACACACACACACACACACACACACACACACACCTACAGATCAACTGACCTTACTTACCATGTAGATCTAACCTAATCTTGCTATACCATAGATTAACCTAGCCTTGTACACTTGCTGACCTAGATCATACACACATGAAGAACCCTTGTCCTTGCCTCACCACGTCCTTATGATTCTCCACACTAGCACCCTTGTGGATCTTCTACCAGATCTTGCTCTCCCATAGATCTACCTGATCATACACACTTGGCACTATGGCACTATGAGGAGCTTACCTTACTCTCTTCCCTCTGAAGGAGCTAACCTTGCTCTCTCTATCTAGCACACTTTATAATACAGGCCCATGAGTCTATTATATAGATTTGATGCAAATAATAATTATACTTCTAATAATAATTAGAACCACAACTCCAAGACTAAAATTAGTCTTTACATGCAAACAACCAGTTTGTTAAACAAACTGTTTATGTAACTAACAGTTCTAAAACCACACAAGTGACTGACATTGGTCACTATTTGTTTAGAGATGACCAACATCGGCTGATCCCTGACCAATGTTGGTAGCTTCTTATCCACCCTCGACCGACGTCAGTTGGCCTAACCGATGCCGGTGACTGTGACTCTCAGCAACCTCCATGTTTGCATCAGTGAAGCTTTTAGCTCCACAACCTAACAATCTCCCACTTGGAGATAAATAGTTGCGCCTGTACCTATACCTATACATCATCTAATTTGTTTCCTAGCTTGTATCCCTCTTCAAGTTCAATCTTGAAGACCAACCACCACAAAACATGTGGTGATATGCCTGTCATCCAAGTAACCTACCACATTTGAATCTACATACCCATGTAGAGAAGTGCCTAACCCTGCATAGCATGTTAACCTGCTATTGGTCCCTCTCAGATACTTGAGAACCCACTCAACTATTTTCCAGTGCTTCTTTCTCATATTGGCTCCAAAATTGCTGAAAACACCCACTACTGGGGAAAAAATAGGTTTAATACATATGTACTTAACCTCATCATATGAATTGGGACCCTATTCTATGAACTATCCATCCATAGGTGTGTTAACCGGTTCTGCATCCTACATCTTAAACCATGCCACTACCTTATTCACACAATCATCTTGAGACAACATCAACCTGTGATCTTCCCTATCTCTAGGAATACTCATGCCAAAGAATTTTGCTCCTCCTAAATCCTTCCTGGCACACCTCTAAGCTACCTTTACCTTTAGCTCAGAAAAACCCTGCATGTGTGACCCTTTAACAAGCAACAGACTACATACAATAATAGGATAATGTTGCAATCATCATCTAACCTAGTAAAGTAAACACAATGGTTACATTAACATTGACTAAAGCCATGCTTTGTCATACACCTGTCACACCTGTACCACCATCTTGGAGCTTCCTCAAGACCATATGACCTGGCCTTCTATCTCATGTGTCCATTCTCTCTCTTCTTTAACCAAAGAATCCATTCATCTTTTAGTTCTTTCATATCAGCTGGCAATCTACCAAATCTCCCATTTGGTTCTCTTCTAAAGAATTCATGCCATGCTCCCACTATTTCCTAGATTCTACTTGCTCTACAATGAGCAACAAGTATAAAGAAGGGAAATAACAAATTTGAGGCTTACTTACCCTTTCAGTCCTCCATATGGGCATTTGAGACTCCTTGACAGCATGCTGTCTGCCCAAAATCCATTTCCTAGCTGACCTTGGTCTACACCTGACCGATGTCAATTCCAACTTATCACCGATGCCAGTTCCCTAACCGACGTTGGTGTCCATGTAGTCACCGATGTTGGTTCCCTGATCGATGTTAGTCACCACCTACCTGACACCACCGACTCTGATCTGCACATGACTGACATCAGTACCTACCTGTTTGACATCAGTTCCCCTTGACCAATGCCGATAACTGTTTTTCCTTGTGAGTGATGACTTTTTACCCATGAGCTCACCTTAGATCAAAACCCTATCCAAACTACCTTGCTCATAGTTATTCAACCCTCTCAACTAATCTCTATCCATCATCTCCTCTAAGAAAACCAAGGCTTTCTAGTTCTTAAGTTTTTCAAAGACATCTGACTTCCTCTTAAGAACATGCATCTCCTTCTTACTCATGTGACCAAGCCTAAAAAGCCACATATTTGAAACATAAGGAGAATCCATAATACAAGTAGGTAGATAAAGAGTACCTACTTTCTTACCACATACTAATTCAAGTGCATCCAATATAAGAGTTATTGTGCATCTCTCATCACCCAACTTTCCTAAAGAAATTAGCCTCATCTTCAAGACTAGGACCTGCATGACATCCTTCAACACCCATGTGTTGGCCGTCTGCAATTTTAGTCACACTTCCCCTTTCCCAATACTTTGACAAGACTCACCAACCCCTAAATAAATATTTCTAAAGTCTCCAAGGACATTAACATAGAAAAATACTCTATTTGGGGCTACATGGAGAGAGGCAATAGAATCTATAATTCAAGATTCTACTTTATCCAAGGAACATACAAGAGCATCATGTGCAACAATCCTTGCAACATCTACTTCTTCATTTCCTTCATGTTGATCTTCAACCAACCAGCAATCTTTATTTACCTGCTCTTTCTTTCCATAATTCTGTAATTGATCATTCTTGATTTTGAATTCCTCCATTCTTAGCTTACTTTCTTCTTCCATTCGTATACTCCCACTCAATTAGAAACCCTTGAGGGTGACATGTAATCAAACATAAACCTGCTCTAAACCAAGCTTTGTGAACCTGCAACCTGCCTCTGATACCACTTGTCAGGATCTAGAACATAAATCTCTGATACCACCTTTTTAGGATTAGGAGCACAATTTATTACCTTATATAAGAAACTAAACATGGAATTTAACTAGAAGTAATAAGTAACTAGAAATCAAAAACAACACAGAATATGAGAGATAATACCCAATTGTATTAATACTCTTTCAAAATAAATTACAATGAAGATGCCACAATCTTCCCACACCTCTAGGGCATACAATAATTCTCTTCAAGAGTTCTCTCTCTCAATTATGGTCACAACAAACAACTCAAACATGGAGTTGTTGTTCACCTCCACTAGTTAGTAACAATACTGCCAGTCCACCAGTAAGCGATAATCAACTCAATGTTGCCTATTTCTAGTTCACCAAGTACTCCATGTACTCCAAGTCTAAGTACACCATGTACTCCAAGTAGATCTCATCTGATCTTGCTACCTGTTGTGTTGCTAATCTCCTTGATCTTGCTACCGCTTGTAGATCAACCTAGTTTTGCACACCTACAAACCTAGATCTCACACACACACACACCTGCAAATTAACTGACCTTACTTACCATGTAGATCTAACCTGATCTTGCTATACCACAAATCAACTTGGCCTTTCACACTTGCTGACCTAGATCATACACACATAAATAACCCTTGTCCTTGCCTCACCAAGTCCTTATAATTCTTCACACTAGCACCCCTATGGATCTTCTACCAGATCTTGCTTTCTCGTAGATCTACCTGATCATACACACTTGGCACTATGGCACTATGAGGAGCTAACCTTACTCTCTTCCCTCTAAAGGAGTGAACCTTGCTCTCTCTATCTAACACACTTTATAATACAGCCCCATGAGTCTATTATATAGATCCCATGAAAATAATAATTAGAGCCATAGCTCCAAGACTGAAATTAGTCTTTACATGCAAAGAACCAGTTTGTTAAACAAACAGTTCATGTAACTAACAGTTTTGGAACCGCACAGGTGATCGACATTGGTCATTGTCTATCTAGAGATGACCGACATCAGCTGATCCTTGACCGATGTTGGTAGCTTCCTGTCCACCCCTGACTGATGTTGGTTGGCCTGATTGATGCCAGTGATTGTGACACTCAGCAACCTCCTCCATGTTTGCATCAGTGAAGCTTTTAGCTCCACAACCTAAGAGTATAAAATGTTGCTCCTATTAAATTATGTGTCAATATTGTGTAGAAGAATTACGCATAGTTGTCGATGTATGGACCTAGCTAGGAAACCATTTATTTTTGCTTCCCTATATATTTTTTATTTTATAATATCTAGACATGCATGATGTAAATTTTATCTCAATAAATTTAAAACTAATGACTAGGAGTTTAAACAAAGTCTAGATTTTAATATTTAATTTCCTATGTAGGTATAATGAAATTATAAAATATGCATCTAATTATTGTGCTTGGGTAACCTTATCTTTAAAAAAATTTATCATTTGAATAACCTAATCACTACTTCCAAGAATTGTTTTGTCTAATCTTGATTTAAAATCATCAATAGCTAATTAGAGTAGATTGTCAAATAATCATTTACTTACTACCTACCCTAATAGATTATGTATACTAGGGATATGAATATATCCATGTATTTTCTTGCCTTATTCTCTTGGATAGTGAGTTTAATACAAATTATTACATTTTTTGATGTGAGTTCTCTTATTGATCATGTAATTTTGCTCTAATGTGATGTCTAGAAGTTATAGTAAATTAAGATCTAGATATGATTTTTGTCTTAATGCCTTGGAAATTAAATATAACTTAACATCAAAATTTTTAAAATATTCATGAAAATTTATCATAGTTCCCCATTATGGTTGTTATTCTACTTTATATCTTTGAATGGATCATATAATGCCTTTAGACACTAGAAAACCACACACTTATAGTTTTCAATGACTAAATACCTCAAGACCCCCTAAACCTTCTTAACCCTTAACCAACCCATCTTAGCCTAATAAAATCACTATTCTCCTATTCACATACTACTATTCAAAATTACTATTTGAAAGTACTTTTCAAAAATACTATATAGAAAGTTATTTGGAAAGTGAAATGGATTAAAAATGAGGTGGCTTGAAGTGGGACATCATACCCCACTTGGAACCCTCATCGAAGGTACCTAATGAAATCATTAAGCACCAAAAAGGTCCCCCTTGAAATTATATAGAATGTACCATCATCCCACTTAGAAATTTGTGCCAAAATCCATGGGGAATATTTATAAGTACTTATAAATATATGAGAGTGAGTGGGAAAAGGTATTTAGACCCATATGAGCCCATATGCATGATTTTGACTCTATTTTGGACTCTTTAGCAAGTTGGGAGACAAACAAACCAAGTCCTTTGACATATTATCTAAGTGATAATCTCACCCCCTTATATTTCATGACCACTCATGCAACCACATGGATAATGGTGCCAAAATTCATGAGGCACTCAACCAAAAGATGAAAGAGAGTACTTTGGACCCATATGAGCCCATGCACATGATTCCCACTCCATTTTAGACTCTTTAGAAAGTGTGAAACACACTTTTGAACTGATAATCCCACCAACCTTGTCCTTAATGACTACTTATGATCCCACTTGAAAAATTGTGCCATACTTCTACTATTCTCTCTTTTGGCATGGTTCTTGATAACAAATGCTATAAATACCCCCCTTCTCCTTCACACAAGGTTAAGTTAAAATTTAGTCTTTGGTTATTAACATATTTTTATAGGTATTTTAAGGAGGTCATAATTTTGGAGGTCATCCACATCTTGGAAGAAAATAATTCAAAGCAATGAAGGTCTGTCAAAATTGTCATGGGATTCCTTCATCACATCATCAACACCATCAACCACATCAACAAACCTCAAGGTAACCTTATTTGGTTTTTCATTTCATTTATTTACTTAATTCATTCCTTTTATTACCTTGACATATACCCCTTAATACACTTTACATCTTAATCCATTGACCTCATTTAACACCTTTATCATTGTAATTACATTTACCTCCTTTGCCCTCTTTGCACCTTCACCCTCTTTTCCCCTTTATCCTTTTGATATGCTAGTTACTTTTTGTTTTATATATTTAAAAAATCCATACCTATAATTTTATTATATAAGTAATTTACCAACCCCAAAAAAAACATTATTTTTACCCTTATCAAATTACCAAACCCAAGACCACAAGCTTGCCATAACAAATTTTCAGCATTAGTATAATCAAACTAGTTGCTTCATTTAGTTAACTTAAAAAAGAATTTAAATTTCATAATTAATTAAATTAAATTTAATATTTTTATTTTTATTTTTATTCTATTTTATGGAAATAATTTTATATTTATTTTCCAACTTAAGTATTTAAAGCAGGTGGGTTGACAGCCTCTCAGAAAGCTTTCGCTTTTAGGATCTAGCTCACATTAGGCAAACCACCCAACTACTTGTCTAAAAGACAAGTTTTGTGGTAGTGTTTTATTATTTTAAGGCCATAATACCAAGCCAAAGAGGATCTCTACACAATCACTTGGATTCAATGCATGCACATTCAATAGGTATTCTTCCACACCCTTCTTAACTAGTTTCTTCTTTTCACACATAAGAAAAAGCAAAAAATTAGATAGATATATTTTGGCACACCTGATGGGACCCTTCAGTTTTATTGGGTTATTATATGTTTTAGGAAATTTAAAATTTAATTATTGAAATTAATTTATTTTAATTATTATAAAATTAAGCTTCTTTCTTTACAAAAAAAAGGAAAAAAAAGAGTTTTAGTTGCATTTTTTTGAAAAAAATAAATTTTATTACATTTCTAAAAAGAAATAAAAGAGAATTCATCCTAGGATTAAGATTGAATTTTAATGTTACATTTAGGTGAATTTTATTCATTAAAATAAATCAAAAAAAAATCTTTTGGTCAAAATTGAGTGTATCCATTAGCTACTTTTTTTTATTTTAGCTCACCTAGTTTAATTAAAAGCATTATGAATTAATCATAGTTCAAAAATTTTACACAAACCAAACCATGTATAAAAAAAAACATCAAAACAAACTTGAGATAAGGTTCCATAAGGATTTCATCACATAGAATATCTCCTTACCCTTTCCTAGTTATCTTACTTTGATTTAATCACCAAGGGGATAACCAACTCAGTTCGCTAGCTGAGTATAAAATATAGAAACTGGTACATATTGGCTAAGCACCCACACTAGATGTAGGATTATGACATGAGGGGAGAAAACCCTAAGTACTAGGCCACATACTTTGACCAATACAATTTTTTTTGAGTTCCTAAACATAACTCAAAATGAAACATAGACTACCTTGTTTAGGACCTATTCAAGCCAATTTTCTCTTCACACTTTAATAAGGCATAAGCCAAAAGAGAGATGAAAAAGAATATTAGGATTGAATTCACTCTTAGTGAATGATTTTTTTTCCTTGAGTATTTTTCTATTTCTATTTGTTTGAGGTGTGAGAATCTATCAACTTTTATTATCTTCTTGTATGGTTCTCACTTGCCAATAACAAAAGGACCTCAAGGAATAAAAAACACCACCAAATCAACCATCACCAACTTCCACCTCTTCATATATGGAACACATGTCCAAACCTATAGACTCCCCTCACTCTCTAGGAATTCCTACTTAGGTAGTCCTAGGAGATGTAAATTTTTCCACTTTCCTAAATAACAATCATGAAGCCTTGTAACACTACCTAAGAACCATGTCTTATCAAATCCTAGTTTTAACCCCACCCATAGATCCACCTTATTGAGTTCCTCTCTACCTCATGGGGAATACCTTTACTAACACATGAACTACTCAACCTTTAGTTTCCCAAACATTATCATCAACCAATAACTCCTTAAAAACTAACCCACCAACCTAAACTACCATTGCCCTTATACCTCTTACTAATCATTCCCCCGTAATAGGAGTGCCTACTTCTAGCAATACCCATCTTACTCTAGTTACCTCCAATCTATCAAAAACTACTCCACTTCCAAGCCTTTTTGTGTCTATACCCTCCATGTTACCACTAATCAACACAAGATTCAGCCCTTTATTTTTACCAAAATCCTATCACCTTTGTTGGTGACACCTTCATACTTTATTTCTAAGACATCTCTCCTAACTACACTAATGATTCTTGAGTTACTTATATTTCCATCCTCTTTCTCTAGCTCATCAACCATTAAAGTTTACAACCTTACCTAATACACCTATCACCAAACCCATGTCCAAACAACCTTCTACCTCAATACCCAAAGTAAAAACTACTAAATCTTTACCACCTTTAGCTGAGTCCTATTCAACCATTCTATAAAAGTTTTTTTGATCCTCTTCCTTAGCCTTAACAACCATAAAACCTTTCAACCCTTCACATCCTAAACTATCATGGTTTAAAAATAATTTGATTTACCTATATCATAGGACACCTATCCATGACATAGAGAACTATAAATCTCTCCAAACTCTAATCCACCAACTTTATGATTAAGATGATTTGTTAATAGATGAGCCTCCTATACCACCCATACAAACCCAAAAAACAACCATACCTATCCAAAACCTACCCGCTCCTCCACATTCATTTGAGAATAAAGATTAATTGAATAACTCCACTACCTCAACCTCTCTTATTATCCATATAATCAATGTGGTCAAAAGATCACAACAAAAGGATAAAGGGAAGGCTGAGGCATCCATTATTTAGACTTATCCCTTCCCAAACTCTTGAGCCAATAATACCCAACCATCTCTATCATTAAACAAACCCAAGGTGTCTAGCTTAGGTACCTCCCAATCTAACCCTCCATACCCTAACCCATATGTAATATCCATTTGAAAAGCTATCCTCAATTAGCTTCACCAAACTCTAGTAAAAATGAGTTTGTATGAGTTAGTCTCTACCTCTCCCCATCACTACCAAGCACTCATATAAGCCTTTCAATCCATCGAAGTCTAACCCAAATACCCTCAACCTCTATTTACCTTTGTTTGTGCCCTTTAAAATTCCAACCTTGTCACTATAAACAAATCAAAAATACCTTTTTTTCATCCATAGGATCTTGATCCCCTCTCTTCATTATGACATAGATTAATCGAACATACATTAAAAGGGTGATGATTTATGGAGGATCTATAATCAATATTATCTCCTCCCACACTTATGACCAGATACACTTACCCATGAACATTATGTGTGAAATCATAGTAGTCTTTCTTTGTTTTAATGATACCATGACTACTACCTTAGGCAGAGTTGTCTTCCATATCTTATAGGGCCCCGTACTGATCCAAAAATTATTTATGTTGTAGAATGAGAATTCTAATACAATTTTTTACTTGGGTGCCATTGGATTCATGCCATGAGTTGTGTCATTTTCACCTTAGATCGATGTGTCAAATTTGAATATAAGATCAAGTCATAACTATCTAAGATGATCCTAGTCCTTTCACATCTTGCAATATGACATATCAACCTAATGACGTACTTCTTCCTCCATCCACCTCACAACCATCTGCTTATAATAAAACCCCACTAAATAAAACTTGTGACACTTCCACACCAAATTTTGATGAAACTTATACTATCTCATTTATCCCTTCTCCTTATATTCCTATAGAGGACACTATGGAAACCACATTCCAACATCTTTCCCTTAGGGAATATAGACTCTTAGCCTTGGATGCATTCTCTACTCCTCAAGAATATGGGAATATCAAACATGAACCTTATTATGACCCTAAATTTAGAACCGTCATCCCCTTTAGGCTCCTCAAAAATCAAATAAATTTCATTTATGAGGGACTTGATTGGCCAGTTATAGCGCTTACCACTACATCCATCCAACTATTTATCTTTGACTTTTCCTATCTTATCAAGTTAGAGTTTGCTAAGTTGTATCTTCAAAAAAGGATTTGGCCTTGGTTACTATGAATAAGGGCCTCCTAAGTTACCCCATATCAAAAATGTGTAACCTCATTAGTCATTTGGCCTTTGGTATGAACCACTTGAAGAACCCAGTAATTCACCCAAACCCATTGCCGCCATGGAGGAAAATATCCCATCCTCTCCAACCCAACCACTTTTCCCACATGAATAGCCTAACATCATCCTCCCTAACCTTTTTTTTCTAGTCAATATTGTTATTTTAGGCACTCTCATCTACTAGAAGGGTGGAAAATCTAATTTCCTTCCACTCATACACCCTAAAATGGTAGAGAACAATTTTCTTACCATTAACACCATCCAACATCAAATCAATGATTCCATTCTTACCTTGATGTGGGGGTTTATATTATCCACAAATCCCTTCTTCCTAAGGCCTCAACCATGTCAAATTAATCCACCATAGATATCAACTTAGGCACTCTAGACAACCCCCACATTGTCAAATTGGGCCAATCACTAAATGTTGAAGAACTTCAAGACTTTTCCTCTTTCCTCTAAGACTGAAACATAGCATTCATTTGATCTTATAGTTATATTCATGGGATTTAACCCACCATTACTACCCATAACATAGTCACTCATCATGATGCCAAGATTGGTAAACAAAAACTTTGATACATGCATCCTTGGATAGCCCTTTTTGTCAAACAAGAGCTTCAATGTCTCATATCTATAAACTTCATTCAACCCATTGACTACCCACAATGGGTCTCAAATATCATACCTATCACCAAAGTCACTAGAGGTATATGCATTTGTGTGGAATTTCATGACCTTAACCTCACCTGACCAAAGGATGACTTTCCTATACTTAGCATTGACTAGTTTGTTGACCTTACAATCAACCATGAGATGTTATCTCTCATGGATGGGTTTTTGGGTTATAATTAGATCTTGATTACTCTTGAAGATCAGTATAAAACCACCTTTACCACCCTTTGCATAAATTTTTGCTATAGAGTCATGCCTTTTAGGTTAAAAAATATTGGTGCAACCTATCAATGTGCTATGACTTATATTTTTGATGATATCATCCATAATATTGTATAAGACTATGTGGATGACCTTCTCAAGAAATCCAAACTCCAAAAAGATCACTTGAATATTATTATGATAATATTTAAATGCCTCATCCATTATCATGTTCACCTTAATTTCAAGAAATACATTTTTAGGTTCCTTTCAGGAAAGCTTCTTGGATTTATCATCTCTCTTCATGGAATCAAAGTAGACCCTGCTAAAGTTAGAGCAATTTTAGATATGCCTCCTCTAATAAACCTTAAGTAGCTTTGTATCCTACAGTAAAAACTTCAATCCATTCATCATTTCATTTCCCAACTTTTAGATCAATTTCAACCCTTCCATCACCTTATGAAGAAGGATGTATCTTTCAAATAGAATAATGATTGTCAAAAGGCCTTTAATTCTCTCAAATAGTACCTTTTCACCACCTATCCTCACCCCTCATAATGATGACCACCCCTTTTACCTATATATCTCTACCACTGACCATTCCATGGGAGAATGTTAGTTCATTGAGATGAATGACACAAAGAGAAATATGTATACTACATTATCCCCATGCTTGTAGAATATGAGTCATGGTATACCCACATTGATAAAATCTACTTAGTAATGACCTTTGAAGCCACCAAAATCTACCACTACCTTCTT
This sequence comes from Torreya grandis, assembly GCA_037957365.1. Lineage (NCBI taxonomy): Eukaryota > Viridiplantae > Streptophyta > Pinopsida > Cupressales > Taxaceae > Torreya > Torreya grandis. The sequence continues at coordinate 3,202,394 of JARHVA010001182.1, forward strand.
AACCATAAAACTTATGTCATAACTAATACTAACCCCCTTAAGTATATGTATTCTAAACCATACCAAAATGAATGTATGGCTAAGTGGCTCATGATCAAAGCTTAATTTGACCTTGATTTCCTCTGTAAAAAAATTATTAAAGGGCAAGTCATTACTAACTAATTGGCTAAAGGTCCTTTACCATATAACCAACCACCTCCTCTTGCCTTTCTGATGAGTTTATTGTGACTCTTTTCCAATAAAATGTCATAACCTACCAAATGACCATGTTCTTTGATGGTTCAAATTTCTAATAATGAAGCGGTGATAGATTTATTCTCATTCAGCTTGATGGATAACCTCTTCCTCTCTCCTTCAAACTTGACTTTGAATGCACCAATAATAAACATGAGTATGAATCCTTAGTGATAGGTCTCCAAACTACTCTAGCCTTAGGAATTAAGATAATCCATGTCTTTGGTGATTTTCAACTCATGGTCAACTTGGTCAATGGATCCTATCAATGTAAGAATTATGTCTTGAAAAAATATAAACATTTAGTTGGAAAACTCTTAGCATCATTTGAAAATTACCTAGTCCAATATGTTCCTCAATATACCAACAAATTCATAGATATAATGGCTTGCCTTACTCTGACATCCCTTCTTAGGCTTCTAATTCCAAAATATTTGTCACCATTCATCATTTTACCACTCCCTCTTATAATCAATCTGATCTCCCTTCCATTTATAGTGTATAAGAATCACCATCTGACATTTGGTATGGCTAAGCTCTTAACTACCTCAACCTAGGCATCATTCCTCCCAACCTTTCTAAGAATTTTTAAAGAGCCTTTATTTAGAGTAAATATTATTAAACCATATTAGGGGTAATCCTTTACAAACAAGGTTTTGATGGTCTCCCTCTTCATTACCTTAGTATCCATGAAACTTCCCATGCCATCAAGGAAATACATGATGAGCTCTGTGGGGGACACTTTACTAGCCTAGCAATTTCTAAACATATCCTTCCCCTTGACTACTATTGGCCCTCCCTCAACCAAGACTATTTTGATTATGTAAAAAAGTGTGTTAAACATCAATAGTATCCTAATTTACATCATATTCCAGCTAATATCCTCCATGTATCTAAGGACTTTTGGCCTTTCTCTTAATGGCGGCTTGATCTCATTAGGGAAATTAACCCCCATTCTTCATAGTGGCATAGATATATCATCATAATAAATGAATATTTCACTATGTGGTTGGAATCTATCCCTCTTATCTTGACCAAAGTGGAGAAGATTATTGACTTTATCAACCATCATATCATTTGCCATTTCGGTGTTCCTCATAATGTCATCATTGATAATGATAAATATTTCAAAAGCAAGCAATTCTAAGGGTTATGTGATGTATTTGGCATTGATTTAATCTTTTCCTCATTGTACCATCCATAAGGAAATGGACAAGCAGAAGCCTCTAAAAAAATCCTTAACAAAATGCTAACCAAAGTAGTCAATGTTTCAAGTTAGGATTGGCACTTGCACATCCCATTCACTTTATGGGCCTATCACATTAGCATTCAAACCTCTACTGGTGCTATCCCTTTCTCTTTAGTCTTCAAAATAGAGATAGTCTTTCCTCTTGAAGTCTAAATCCCCTCTCTTTTCATATCTTTACAAGAGCTTATTTTTTAGTAATATTTTCATCAACATGATTTATCTCAAATTAAGCTACTCGATGAGCATCATTTAGTATCCCTCACCCACCTATATATCTATCTATAGTGTATCAAATGTGATTATAAAAATCACCTCAAATAATGGGACTTTAATATCAGAGGCCTCATCCTAAAATAAAACTAACATGTGACCAACATGGAGAAGAGTAAACAACACAAGTTTGATTTTAATTGGCTTAGACCCTACATCATTATCGATAAGTATGGATCAGTAGCTTATCTTTTATCCTCTCTCAAAGGAAAACCATAACCTAAGCCTCTCAATGATTTACATTTGAATCCATTTTTATATTAAATAAAGATCAAGCTCACTCATTTTTTCTAACTTAAGTTCATCCCTTGATTACAAGATTTTAACCTTCACCCATATTTCTCCTCTCCTTTTAAGGATAGTTGATCACAACATAGAACCATGTGATTAACCATCATAGTCATAGCCTAATTTTAAATGTGGGTACCATGGATCTACCAATAGCATGGTTCTTATGGATACTTTCCATCTCTAACAAGATGAAATCCCATGGTCATTGTCTCTATAAAAAAAACACCTTTTCATATCATTAACCTTCTTGTGTTAAAATTATTCCCCCATAAAGGTAAACCTTTGAACATAAATAGACTTTTCCATGTATGAAAACATTGCATCCAAAAATAATTTGGATACCAAAATACTAATTGGGTCAATATATTAAGCATTGCAGATTGCTCCCTCAAAGGATAGCTACCCAAAAATAAAATAAAAAATAAAAATTACCAAATGTAAGATAGACTGCTCCCTTTAAGGATAGATATCAAGAACATTAAACAAATCCAATAATCTTAGACTAGTTCCTTAAAGAATGGATAAGTTAAATTTTCCAAAATTAGAGCAATTTATTGGAAGCTTCCCACATTGATCAGCTTCCCATATACAATAATAAATCAAAAGACCTAGTATCACAACAAAATCTAAAGCAACAATCAGCACTCAAGTAGCATAATAAGATGGAAGCCACAATCAAATTTCACATGTAGACTTCCCACATTGATCATTCTACATATAGCATATGATATGGACCTATCTATTACCATTCTTAGGTCACCTATAGAAGGGGAAAACTAATTCATATTAAGCTATCATACATATCACCCATTAACCTTCACACCACCTATAACCCATCTTCCTTTTAGACTATATGTAAATCAAGGGATTTAGAGATTACTTTACACCCTATGATCAAGAAACCTTTTTTTATCAACTAACAACCACTCATTCATAATGTTTCAATGGATTATATTAATTAAGATATTCCCACTTTGGGTCTTTTTTAAATCTTTGTCAAAAACAAAGCATCACTCCATATTCTTATCTAAATGTGCTTGGTTGATGTTTTCATCATGACTTTTACCATCTAGTTTTGTAATAACCAAAATAATTCCTTTTACATTAAGTGAGAATACAATAACCATAATCATGACCATCCACATAAACACAAACATAATCACATCGAACTATGAAATATTTTATGTAGGCTATGACAAAACATACATAGTCATTAGATTACACACACATTGCCTAAGGTGCACACATACATATCTTTACTACTTATGCATTACATTTATTATCTGATGAATCTAGATTTGTGTTAATAATTCTTCCTAGTTTATTCCTTGTTGAGCTATCACTATATCTAGCCTCAATGACATTCCATATATCGACAGTGATTAGGGGGTATATTCTATTATCCTCTTTTACATTCCTCCCCATAGGGTGAGAATCATACTCCACTCTAGGTATTTCACCCTACTTAGCCATCACCTCCATTACCTCCCTCTTCTCTAGTTATTACCTCAATGCACATCCCCTAAAATAGTGAGGGTTACTTATGTGGATAGGCTGAGGGTGATGTTCTCCATATTTACATCTTGTGAAGCCAAATTCTTGCCTTATTTGTTACTAAAGAGGTAAGAGTTCATGATCAAGCTCAAGCCATAGGTCTCTTCCCTCTTGATTTTGATTTAATAATGCTCCCATTATCACCATTACATGTTGTAGTATCTAGTAGATACACACATTCATTATATATATATATATATATATATATATATATATATATTATTTTGAGTCATGGGGATTATTGATCATCTCTGCCATTGCTCCCATTATTTTCCATCTTTAACCTCTTACATTTATTTGCACTCTGATCAATCCTACTAAACCAAGTGACTTCATGATAGGTATTCATGCTTAGCATGATTCATTAAATAGAATACTTGACTACTATTCCTCACGGACATGATTACCCATCCCACCAATGGGTGAGGGTCTTATGATGTCATTAATTCCCTTAAATAGTTTTCCCACTTACAAAGCTTGCATCTACTTACCCTTTCTTGTAGATCATAACCCTTAATCTAGCTGGGCATTATGCACTATCATGAGGTATTTTTGTTTCCATTATCATCTGATTCCCATTCAATGTCATCATTTTCTTTTTCATCTTGTAGTATTTTTGGTCCTGATGGTATTTTACATCTTTATCACCTCTACCTCAATTGATGTAAATTAGCTTCTATCCTCAAGCCACTACAATGGTCACATCTTAAAAACTACCATTTTTTCTAGTAGAAGTAGCTTCCAAATACTCATTATTATAGAAGTTCCCCTATCTTATCTAACTATATAACTAATATCTAGACCACATAGCTCCTTGTTGGTAGAGACTCTTCTAAGTGAAATCCAAGGGCATTGGTTCTAAGGTACTAGGATAGAAGATGTAGACATGGATATCTTTTGTCTATCCCACCCATGCATTTCTTGGGTTAGACATAGTCCATCATGTATCATTCACAACATTACCAATTTTCTATCTCATAGAATTTTCTTAGCTATGAAAGAAAATATTTACAAACCATTCCTCTACTACTAGCCATAAAAATTGGCTCATAGTGGTGATGAGCCTTGGCCAAATAGACTATATAGATCCTGATAGCAACCCATTTCTTAAAACTCAACCTGTAGTGGTATAAATTATCTCTAAGATTCTACCCTCACAAAATTTTAAAAGGTGAAACCTCATCATAAATTCACCTCTTCTTTGGAATAGCTCCATTGAAGGACATTTGTGGTGCTTAGAATTGAGTTCCCTTCCTATTTATCCTACCTTACCCATTTGTGTCTCTCATCCTACTAAATATGGGATAATTATGGTGATTATTCACCAATATACACCATGCACCTTCACCAAAACACAAAACCTTTACTTTACAAAACCTTCTCCATCATCCCAAACCAACCCACGTGGTCCATCAAATTAGGGTAGCTAATTTGAACACCACTCACCCAACCCTTGTTGATCTACATTGGCTTGATGTCCATAGACTATGTATGTGATGCTTCACTTCTAAGGGTAGCTTAGCCACTAACAACTAATTCACATCCCCTTTTTATTCTTACTCATTTCCAATGCTAACAATACCCTCTTGCTTAGGGCATCCTACATCAAGGAATATTTGAATTTTTTTCTTAAGTGTCCTTATGTTTTAAAACCATATTATACTTCCTCTTAGTTTTCCCCCTAATTCTAGGAGAACTACATTGGCCTGAGGTCTTTTTAGACTATGTAGACAACTCTCAGTTACTGAGGTCATCTCAACTACATCCCTTTATGTTTCCATTCTCACCTAATATCTTTTCCTCCACTCCTCTACCTATCTCTTCACCACTTTTTGAATTTTTTTCCTCTCTCTCCACCTTTTACCAAACTTTCCCCTTATCTCATTTGCATTCTTTTTCCATCCTCATCATTTCCCCTTGTCCTTGGCAATTTATCACACCCTCTTCATCACTCTCTTTTCCTCATTAATTCCACATCACACTATGCATCTTGCAAGCTTTCTATTTCTTTTATTCTTGCACTTTTTCTTTATGTGTACCACCATTCTCTTTATTTTTGCCACTCTTCCCACCTTTCCCATTTTCTATTCTTCTTGTTTGATTTATTTTCATCCTTTTTGTCTTCTTTTTCTCCTCCAAAACTAGTTTCTACCTAGGTATTTATCCTTTGAGAAGCCTTCCATAATTTCCATTTTCTTCTTATCAATTCTTTTTTTTGCCTTTTACTTTCCCCTTTTCCTCCTTCCATCTCAGTACTCACTTATCTTTTATATCTCTATGAGTATCCATGCTTTATATCCCTACTTCAATTATTGATTTTTATTCTTATCATCCCTAATATTCATCCTTTATCTTCACCTCATTCCCTTTCATTTTTTTTCACCATCCTCTCCCTTTTCTTCATTTCATTTCATTTATCTCATCTTGAGGACATTCCTTGTTCTTCCTAACCTTTTTTTCCTCCTATATGTCCATGCTTGGCTCCTTTCATCCTTATCCACCTTCATCTTTATCTATGATCTCATTTTTTTCTCTACCTATCTCTGCATCCATCTTCTAGTCTTCCTTCACCTTATCCTTTATTGGATCTCTCTTATTTTCTCCCATTCAACCTCCATCTCCTCATAGTATGGCCACCAATTGTACCACTTTTACATACATCTCCTTATTTTATTCCTTATATCCTCTATTCAATTACTTTAATGCATTAAATTTTATTAGTTTCATTAATTCAAGTGCATCTCTTTCTTCCTTTAATGCCTTTGCATGTTACACCTAGATCCTCTTTTTTTATCTCTCTCCAGCTAATCCCTTCACCCTACTTATCACCTTTTTCCCTTTTGAAACCTCTACCCATTTTAAGCTTATGTATATCATGCTATGTCCTCTAAGGTATTTCATTCAACTTTGGTTTATTATGAGATATATAATGAACCTACATCTCTATAACATAATTGTCTAGACCTATAGGCTCATATGCCCAACAAGTGAACATGAGCACCACTAGCCATGGGAATGAAGATTCCTTCCCTAGCCCCTTTGGTCTTCCCTATTTCAAACCAATTTTACTCCAACATTTAGATATGTTATAATTTAAACTAAATCCACCTTCAAATGGAAGATTTGGGGTACTCACATGAGGATGCTAGCTATCCCGTCTCATGCGACCTACCTCCCAACCAATAATTTCCCATGATTCTCCCTACCTATCCTCCATCTTCTTATGCACTATAATATCCCTAATATTTAATCACATTCCACCAAATAACCTTATATAGAATTCACCTCTTCCTTAAAACTATTTTCTCCTTGATCTCTTTTAGACCTATTTCTTCCACCTTCCTTTTCAACTCCCTAATCTGTCTATCTTCACACATTATTATTCTATTTTCCCTTTTAATTTTCCATTTATACCATTTATTTTCCTTCCTATTTCAATCTAATCCCTTATTTAATTAATATTATTATTATTCATCTCACTCTATATTCCAAAACCCCTCAGAGTCTTTCTTTGAATTCCTTCAAAACTCAATGCTTACTTATTTTAGGGACCCACTAGCTCAAGGGTCAAGCATTTAAATCTTTAACACTTCTTATTTACACACTCTAATACTTGTTTTCCTTAAATCATTGAATAATACCCTTCCATATCATGTTAATGGAAATATTGTGGAGTGTGCACAATGCTAGACTATTTGGATGGTTACAAAATAACTCATCAGGTTACTGTGATAATTCAAGTAGTTCTAAATTTTATAAAGTTTGGTAAAGCAAATTTGTTCCTTTTTTATTTAAAATGGTGGTATAAATTTCATGCCCAAACCTTCTATGGCTACATATTTCTTTTGTATAGTTGAATAAATCATCTATTTGAATCCTAGGTAATCTCATCCACCATTTCTACCAAGCCAATCAAAAAACTATTTGATAGCCATATTTTCCACCCTTTAGAGCTTCTCTTTCTCCAAAATCCTTCCACCAAACCTTACTACATGATACATCAAATTGGGTAAACTAAGTTAACTAACACTCTCCTCCTTAAAAGAACTACATTAGGCCTAAAGTTTATTTTAGATATAATGTCCATGAAACTATGTAGGTAGCATCCACTTTCCTAGTGCATATGGAGTCTAGTCAGCCACTCCATTCCAACAAACCAAACCACTTTCCCACATCCACCTTGACATTAGCCATTTTTGACTTGACCTCTTTGCATGTTTTATGTTGACCTTGCCTTGGTCCTTTTGACTACATTGACTATGATTTACATGTTAAAAATTTTATGCACAACCAGACCATTTATTTTATTCTACATTATCACTCCCTACCTTGGATGCTTGTGAATAACATTGACCCTATCTAGATGACTTGATATGCTTAAACCAATCAACTATGACTAATGTTATGGACTAGTTACCCTATCGTATGTCTATCTAGAAACTAACCTTATTTTTATCAACATTGGTAGCTTTTATATTTTTGTAATCTTGATTATCACACTCAGTCAAATTTTATAAACCCATTGGCATTTCACATGCCTAACTACCTTGTGGCACCACCTAATGCCTCCCCACCAACTACTTATCAAACCTACAGTTGATTTAGCCTTTCTTCATTGACTCTTAGTTTGAGGGGGAACACCTCTTCCCATACTTGAGACACCCTAACCTTCAACCAAGTGATTAATTTTTATTTTGTATCTTTTTAATTCAAAGTTGTATAACAAAAAGGGGAAAAATATAGACACTAAAAATTGTACACTTATAGTTTTTAATGAGTAAATGCTTTAATACCCTCTATAAATTATTAACCCTTAACCAAACCCTCTTAACCTAGCCAAATTACTATATTCCTATTCACATAGTACTATTCAAAATTACTATTGGAAATATTATTCAAAAATACTATTCACTATCACTATTCATGATGATGTGGCATGTGACATGGCAAGTGACATGAAAGGTGCTATATCAAGTTATTTGGTAAGTGACATGGATTTGAAATGAGGTGGTTTGAAGTGGGACATCATACCCCACTAAGGACCCTCATCTAAGGTACATAATGACATCATTAAGCACAATAAGGGTCCCCTTTGGAAGTATTTCGAATTTCCCCTCATCCCACTTAGAAAATGGTGCCAAAATATATGGGGAATATTTATAAGTACTTAAAAAAATATGAGAGTGAGTTGGGAAATGTATTTTGGACCTGTATGAGTTTATATGCATTATTCACACTCCATTTTGGACTCTTTAACAAATTGGGAGACAAACCAACCATGTCCTTTGACCTAATATCTAAGTGGGAATCCCATCACCTTGTCTTTCATTACCACTCATGCATCCACATGGAGAATGGCACCAAAATTCATGAGGCACTTAGCCAAAATATGAAAGAGATTACTTTAAACCCATCTGAGCCAATGTGGATGATTCCCACTCCATTTTTGATTCTTTAGCAAGTGGGAGACACACTTGTGAAGTGGAAATACCACCACTATTGTCTTGAATTCCCACTTATAATCCCACTTTAAAAATTGTCTCATACATCTACTATTCCCTCTTTTGGCATGGTCTTGACAATAAATGCTATAAATTCCCCCCTTCAACTTCACCCAAGGTTAAGTTACAAGTTAGTCTCTACTTATTATCATCTTATTTCAGGTATTTGAAGGAGGTCATCATTTTGGAGATCATCCACATCTTGGAGGAAAATAATTCAAAGTAATGAACCTCTACCAAAATTGCCATAGGATTCCTTTATCACATCATCAACAACATCAACAAGCCTCAAGGTAACCTTATTTGGTTTTTCATTTTAGTTATGTACTTAAGTACTTCCTTTTATTACCTTAACCTATACCCCTTAATCCACTTTCCATCTTAATCCATTTATCTCCTTTACCACCTTTGTCATTGTAATTCCATTTACCTCCTTTGTCCTCTTTGCACCTTTGCCACCATCACCCTCTTTGTCCCCTTATCCTTTTTCTACCCTAGTTACTTGTTGTTTTATATTTTTCAACCATCCATCCTTTTAATTTTATTATATCAATCATTTACCAACCCAAACCAGACCATTATTTTGACCATTATCAAATTACCAAATCCAAAACCACAACCTTGCCTAAACCAATTTTCAGCATTAGTATTATAAAACTAGTTACTTCATTTTGGTCAAGTTAGAAAAATATATAATTTTCATAATTAATTTATTTTCATTTGACATTTATAGTTTTAGTTTTATTTTTATATCATTTTATGCAATTTATTTTATTTTTATTTTCCAACATAAGTATTTAAATTAGGTGGATTGACAGCCTCCTAGAAAGCTTTTACTTCTAAGATCTAGCTCATGCTACGCAATCCACCCATATACTTTTCTAATGAATGAGTTTTGTGGTAGTGTTTTCTTATTTTTAGGTCATCCTCCAAATAAAAATAGGATATTTCCACAATCACTTGGATTTAATGCAACTCACATTCAATAGGTATTCTTCCACACCCTTCTTAGCTAGTTTTTTCTTTTCACACTTAAGAAAAATTGAAAGATTAGATAGAAACAATGGCATAAAGAGTCTTGGCTAAACTTTGTGCATTATTTGATATGTTATATGGGACCTATATTCTACCTTATGCCTCTAATATCTTATTGGTTTTTTTAAGGTAGGAAACATTTTATAACTCCCCCAATGCCTCAATAATATATATGGTAACCTCTTGTATCTTATCATCTTCTCTAGGATGGGTTTTCCTCTCATTAGTCAATTAGAAGAGCTTATCTTCTCTCTTAAACTTAATTTACTTGCCTCTAAAAATCAATGTTATTATTTATTACCCTTTCTCATTTATTGGACATATTTTAAAATTCTATAGTGAATTTTTGTTATTTAGTGATAAACAAATCTTTCCTATACAAATGATCATCTTGAATTTTTTTAATCCATAGATATGTCACTACTAGGTCATAGGAACAAGTGTAGATATATAATGAGATGATAGGAGATGGAATCTAAAGGTGGAATAAAACTAGAAGGATCAAATGAGGGAGATGGACTAGGTGATCTAGAACATGAATGTGTAAGGAAAGGTGGAATGAGAACTTTCTATTTATAAATATTGGTTTGTGGAGGAGATATGATGACATACTCATTAAAAATAGGATATTCATGTATTATGACCATTTGTGACTCAATTTTGATACTTTTAGTCATTTTTAGTCCTAATTTATTACTAATTTGTGCATGTCATGGGTGTGTGGAATAAATCTAATGACACACTAAATATTCAAAATGCGGGCTCGTCATTATGGTATCTATGTTATGTATAAAAAAATTAGTGTTTCTAATGGTAGCATGTGTTAGTTTTTGAAAAAATAATGAAACTAGTATATGAGTGACATTTATGGGGTTAGTCATGATAGTAATCACTAAAAAATCAAAAATTATAATAACTAGAATAATAGAAACATAATTCATATCAGTACTTACCAATTATAATGAGGTTGTATAAAATGGGAGATGTAATTAAGGGAGTTTGAAAAATATTAGAAAGAGAGGAAACAATGACTTGTATTATATCCTATGGTGTAGCCACAAGAGTAAAAATTATGGTAATCTATGTAATAATTGGAGTGTTGATTGACGTACCTTATTGGTATGTGGATTAATCCAGAATATGGCCTTGGTATTCCATTCCAATTATGATTGATCTATATCTTGAATATGAGAAGAACAAGGGATTTTAATTTTAAAGGTTATTTATGCAAGAAATTTTTTGAAAATTTATAACACAACATCTTCTTTTGGGTCATTTTCATAAATCTCCTATAAATTTTCCTCTTATATAGACTCATATAAATGTTCTTTTGATAATTATTTTTATATGTAGTCACGTTTTGCTTCTAATTAGATTGATGATTTTGAGTACTTTGGTGGACTCTCTTCTTCTTGTATAACCATAAGAGGTTACACAGTGGTGGGAAATTCCCTACTCACTTGAGTTGTCACATGATGGATAGTTGGAGTGTGTATTAGAGGAGGATAATATGTATGAATAATCAACTTAGGAGTTGGTATAACTACAAAAATAGTTAGTGTAAACATAAAGGTGATTTTTAGATCTAGGGATATCCCTATATCTATACCATATTTTCATATATATATATATATATATATATATATATATATATATATATAATGTTTTTTATGACCCTTTATCTTAATATTTCATTAGTGTAATCTTATGGCTCATATTCTACCCATTCAAGAGCTTTGACCTTATCTCTTTAATCTATTATGGTTGCATCATCCTTCATGATGGAATGATCATATTGGATTAACTACATAATTATGTTAATATACACTTTTGAGTCATCTCAAAGATTCAACAAACCAAATTAATGGTCATATTCATTATTTCCATAGTCCTACCTATAATTTCAATCGAAGTTGTTTATGTGTTTCACTATCACCAATATAAGGTCCCAAATTCTAAATTTTGATAATTTAAAGTGGAAAAAAACTCTATTATGGGAGGACTTAAATATTATTTCCTAGTGTTTGAGTTTTTGTCTTGTAATACCAATGGGTGTCTTATGATTTTTTCATAATTTATACATTATAAGATTTTCAATAGCACTATTAGACAATTGGTAAATAATTTATTATTCTACTATCTTGTATGGAATTATCCTAGGTAGATAAAATTGAGGCACAAATGCACCCTCAAATTTTATAATTGTGTGATTAGGATAGAATTAATAATCACCAAATTCTTTGAGTGACCTCTTGATCTTTGTAGATAACCTTGGCGTTGGTTGTTCACTAATTTCTTTGTGTACCATTACATAAAAATTTATTTCTATCATTTTCAATTGATCTTTATATTTTTGAATGTGATAAAAATAAAAATAATTGCATAATATTTTATGTCTTTTATGTTCTTAATGAGATTTTTTAAGGAAATTACTTAGATATTCACACAAAATGATTATATATTGTATATAATAAGTAAATATGATAGATCACACAACAATAATTGATAGTAGAGTAGAATATTGGATAATATAGAAAAACCACTTCAAGGGGTAAACCTCCAAAATAATGAAATAAGATAATAATACTTAATATGATGATTAAAGACTAACCACTACCTCTTATATATAGTCTACTTAGCCATGGTTATTCATAAGTCAACCTAACTAAGAACATAGAGAAATGTAGAAAAGGTATGTAAGCCACAAGTCATACACACATATCCCTAGACATGCCAAAGGTTAAGGGCATAACATGCCCCTCCCCTTCAAAAAACTTTTGTCCTCAATGTTGATTCAACTCTGGATCTTGTTATATAAAGGATTCATCCTCCCAAGTGGCATCTTCACAAGGTAGATTCTTCCATTTGATCAGGTACTCCTTAATCATTCTAGATTGTAGCTTCTTAGTGTATATTTGAAGGATCACTTCAATATTAAGAATAAATATTCCTTCCTCATCTAATTCTGATAACTTAGTTAGAAACTCTATGTCTAATGACTTTCTTTAAGCATGATACATGAAATATTGGATGTATGTGAGTGGATGAAGGAAACTCTAACTTGTAGGCCACACTACCAATTTTATGTAAGATATGATAAGGCCCATAATACTTGAGGGGAAACTTGTTACCCTTTTTATATGTTTCAAGTACATCTAATTATATGGATTCAAGTGAACAAAGACCAATCATCAGTGTCAAAATTCCTCTCAGTCCTATGTTGATTTGCCTACTTCTTCATGCGATTCTAAGCCATGGATAAATTTTCACACAAACTTGAAAGGAACTCATGTTGATGGTGAATATTTTATTCAACTACATGAACCTTAGAAAGGACCTTCAAGGTTGAAATGATGGATGGAGGGTGGTATCCATATAGTGCCAAAAAAGGAGACATTTTGGAAGAACTATGAATAGAAGTATTATACCACCATTTGTCAAGTGGCAACCAATGAACCCATTTATCCCATTTATCAAAAATAAAACAATGGAGATATCCTTTGATAAATTTATTGACTACCTCAATTTTTCCATTTGACTATGAGCCAACTGGGTGCCCAAACATGCAATTAACTTAGTCAAAAAATTGCTAGTGAAAATGGGATTTCTATCATTGATAATGATCTTAGGGGTACCATGCAAATTTTGAACTATATTGAGAAAAGTAGAAGCTATTTTACTATCAAAAAATGGTTTTTATAAAGAAAAAAAATGATCATACTTATTGAGATGATCTACTAAAACCATGATAACATTTTGACCATTAGATCTCAATAACCCTATAATGAAATCCATAGACACCTCTTCCCAATGTTGGCTAGGGATGGATAAAGGATGAAAAATACCTAGGGTTTTGATGGTTTCTTATTTATTTTGTTGATAGATCATACATTTAACCACATATTTCTAGACATCCCTCTTGAGTCCTTCCCAAAAAAATCTTGCTTACTTCTATGATAGGTTTTCAAAAATCTTGAATGACCCCTAACTAGAGTGGCATGAAGTTCCTAAAAGATTTTGTTTAAGAAGAGAATTATTACATAGGTATAATCTATCTTTATACCATAATGTATCACCCTTCTATGTGAATTTTTAAAATCCACCCAAACCTTACTGAAGATTTTAAATCAAATCGTGGGTAACACTATAATTTTCACATTCTACTCATGCTTCCTCTAGCCAATCTATCTGTAGAATGGTCATAACACATAATAATGCCTTAATTGATTCATCCTTCTTGGATAATGCATTTGACACTACATTTTCCTTTCCTTTCTTTTAAATTATTTTAAAGTCATAGCCTAACATCTTAGTTATCCATTTATATATTTTTTTAGATGACAACCATTGCTCTAAAAAATATTTAAGAATATCATGATTAGTCTTTACCTAAAAGTGATGACCCATTAAATAAAGCCTCCATTATTTGAATGCATACAAATTAGCCATCATTTCCTTCTCATAAACGGGCTTGTTATGATTTTTACACTTCAATTGATGAATTTCAAATGCAATTGGTTTTCCTTCTTCCATGATTACAACAACCACACCATACCTAGATGCATCACATTCAACCATAAAAGTCTTGGAAAAATCAGGAAGGGCCAACACTAGACTGGTGCACATAGCTAATTTCAATTGTCCAAATGCCTTGGTAGTTATATTAGTCCACTGAAAGGAGTATTTCTTCAACAAAGAGGTGAGTGGAGATGTAATTCTACTATAATTTTTGACAAACCTACAATAATAACTAGTTAGCACTAGAAATCACCTTAGTTTCTTGAGTGTCTTAGGAATCAGCCAATCCACAATTATTTGTATTTTTTTAGGATCCACTTTCACTCATATATGTGAAAATAGATGACCCAAATACTCAACCTAAATATGTCAAAAAGTACATTTGGAAGGTTTGGCACATAACTGATGTTGTTCTAGAATTGAGAGTACTAGTTTCACATGGTGAAAATGGTCTTCCTAATTTTTACTGTAAATGAGGATATCATCTAAAAATACAAGAACAAATTCTCTCAAAATGGCCTAAAATAGTATTAATCAAAATCTAAAAGGTGGATGGTGAATTTTTTAGACCAAAAGGCATAACTCGTAACTCATAATGGCCCTTGTCATTCTTAAAAGTTGTTTTGGGTATGTCTTCATCATGGATTTGGATTTGATGATACCCAAAATGTAAATCTAAATTAGGAAAATAAATATCACCTTTTGAATCATCTATCAAATCATCAATGATAAGAACAAGAAAATTATCTTTGATAGTTTACTTGTTTAGTTCTCCATAATTAGGGCACATCCTCCAAGTGTCATCTTTCTTTCTCACCATTATAACTGGTGAATAATATTCATTTTGGTTGTGGTGAATGATTCCTGCATCCAACATTTCCTATACCATTATTTCAATTTCAATTTTTTGGGCATAAAGATCCCTATATGGATTGATGTTGGGTGGTTTACTACTAGGAATAAGTTTGATAGCATGATCATGTACATGTCTAGGTGGATGTCCTTTCAATATGTCACCAAAAATTATTTAATGGGCATCAATCACTTGTTATATATCAAGAGGTAAAGATGGCTAAGTTGGTTGAAATTCTATGGAAAACAAGTGAGCTACAAATCCTTCAACACCCTTATAGAGAATATTTTTCATTTTATGGGAGCTAACAAGTTGTGGAGATTTATCCCTTAATCCCCTTAGCTCAAATTTCCTTCTATTAAAATGAAAACACATTAATAGTTCCTATAAATTAATCTTAATAGTGCCCAAAGTGGTGAGCCACTATACTCCAAAAATAATGTCAGTTGTTCCCTTGGGAATGGAAAACATAAGAGAATCCAACAAGTAGTATCCCATGGATAGTTTAATACTATGTCATTTTCTTGAGTAGGTGATAGTACCACCATCTAGAATCACGTCTTAAAATTCTAGAGTGGGATAAATGAAATAATTTAAATGAGTAGCCAACTTACTATTGATGAAGTTGTGTGTGTTCCTAGAATCAATCAATATAGTGACCTTATGTTTATTTAGGAAACCCACCACCTTAAGATTTTGGGGAGTAATAATACCTAAAAGGGCATGAATAGAAGTAGTAGGTTGAGAGTATTTAGATTCCTCCTTGGGACCTTCTTCATTCTCACTAGTTACCTCCTCATCATCATCATTCTCATTGCCACCTTCAATGTAAAATAGTTTCTTTTTAGCATAGTCATGATATTTTTTACATTTGCTATCACCACCATAACACAACCCTTTGGCTCAATTATCCTCAATTTACTAAGGTGTCAATCTGGTGGGTTAAGGAAATGATGGTACTAGAAAGTTCTGATCATAACCAGTAGTGAAACTATTTTGTTTGACCATCTCTTTTTCTTCTACCATCCATGCCCATGGAATATCTTCTAATACAGATGTTGGGTTAAACATTTGAACCTCAAATTGGACTCATATTTGAGGCCACCTAAAAAAATATCAATTAATTTTTTCTCAGTTATGTCTTCCACAAGTACAGATAGATTCTAAAATTGATGAATATAATCCTTCATAGTTCCTATTTACCATATTTGGATAACTAGATAAAGTAGTTCTCAGACACATTGTTATGATAATGAGCCAATAACTTATTAGTGAAAATAGACCTTGGAACAAGCACACCATTCTTTTTATTTTGAGCACACAACAAATGATACCAAATAAAATTCTTAGGTTCTAGATATAGAGATGCCATTATCACCTTTTAAGAACTAGGATTTTGATGCAGATCAAATAAATTTTAAATTTATGTAATAGAAGTTAGAGGATCCTTACCATCAAACATACAGATATCCACTTTTGGAAACATTAGTTTGATAATAGAATTAGAGTTGTTAATGCTGAGAAAAAGAGGACCCAAATGATGAAGTGGAGGGTTGTTTGAATATAATTGAGATGAAATGGAAGCTAATTGCATAGTGATTTGATGTAATTGAGTGTGAACCCCATTAATCTCTCCATGTATCCCAAAAACATCAATTTGAACTATAACAAAGTCATCATGCCATACCAAGGCCTTTATGTCATCTTGAATTTGAGAAATCAATAGACCTAATGTTCTATATTCCATGTTTCTAGTAGGAGTTTTAGGAGTTTCTTGCCCCCATTTTCTTTTGTGAATAGAAGGACCTACCATATACAAAACCTAGGAGGGTTTTCACCCCCAAAAAAAGTGTACTAAGAGATGGTACCATTGCAATCACCTCACCAAGATGAATCCACCAACTACCTTTGTGTAATAGGGTAAACAAATTTAACACCAAAAAATTATACCAATAAAATATACCATTACAATCATCTCATAGAGATGAATCCAATGACAATGAATGTGCAAAGGGAAAAATTTTATAAAAAAAAATTTTAATTAATTTTTTTTGAAAAAATCATTTCAAACAATATTATGCTGACAAAAAATATTAATTCTTCCCAAATTATAGGTTATGTTTTTTGCTCCTTCTGCTTGTAGAAGCCACACCTCATCAAATCTAAAAAAACATCATAAGAAACTTTCCTAAATCAAATCTTTGATACCACTTTTATGGAAATTACTTAGATATTTACACAAAATGATTATATATCACACATAATAAGCAAATATGAGAGATCACATATTAATAATTGATAACAAAGTAAAATACTAGATGATATAACAAATCCACTTTGAGGGGGTAACCTTTACATTAATACAATAAGAGCATAATACTTAATATGATGATTAGAAGATAACCATTATCTCCTATATATAGTCTACTTATCCATGGTTATTCCATAGGCTAACCTAACTAAGAACATAGAGAAATGTAAAAGAGGTATGTAAGCCACAAGTCAGCCACACATATCCCTAGACATGCCAAAGGTTAAACGTGTACCAGTGTTTCTCGTGGAGCTCAAAGTTCCAAAAATAGTATCTAAAAGATATGAATTAATATAGAAGTTGTAATATGGTCTACTATGTGTGAATATTTGGGCTTTCCTTTTGTATCTTATGACCTCCCCTAATGTAAGGATGCTCTTGCTATCAAGAATCATGGATAATAATGGAACCGATACTTCATCCACATAATTTATGTATGGGGTTCCATATAACCTGTTTAACAATGCCATTTCAATTATAACACCAAACCCAAAATCGGAAATTAGAATCATTTTTCTCATGGAAAAACTTATTGGGATATTTGGTAATATTTTTTTAATGCAACACTAGATACATAAGTCACTAGTTGTGTTCTATTATTCTTATGAAAGATGGCTTTAGTGTATGAATCTATTATAAATTAATTAAATACTAGGTCTACATAGGGAAATAAATTAAGATTAGCAATTATTTTATGGAACATAATGAATTTTATGGAGAACAAGTCATATTTATAGTCTCTCTCACTAAAATTCAAGTTGTCTTCATCTTCATATGGCTGAATATATTCAACCTATGTATAAATAGCCCAATAATGAATAAAGGCATTATTTAGAGCAATTTAATTGAGCTATATGTCCTTGAATTATTATTTAGTTCCAAAGTAAAAAATTTAAGGAGCTAATTATTGGTTCTTTAACTCTATTATCTTTATTATTGAACTTTGTGATTGTCTTGAAACTAGAGATTTTAGTCACTATAGTGCTTTGGATAATAATTTGAAGGTTAGAAGATTGGAAAATTCAATTTGATTCGATTTAAAAACATAAAATATATCTTATTTACTAATGGTGTATTCATTTCTTGAATATTTCCCTCATGATAATTAATTGTAAAATAATGATCTCTATCAACTATCTTTTTGATTCAAAGTTGATTTTATGACATTTGCTTTTGTGAGGATGTATTTGAAATGTGGTACTTTTTATTTAATTTTGGCAGTTTAGTCATCCCTTTAAGTTTTTATGTGCCCACCTATATTTTACAAATGTCATGATATTTCTTGTTCATGGCATAACTTTTATTTCTCATCTATAACTAACTATATTCATATTAATATGTATCCTTTAACTATGTCATAGTGGGACATGTGTCATATTTTCACTTACTCATTTGAATATGTATTTAAAATTTACTTTAAATTATGTTAGTGTATGGAGTGGTGAGTTGATGCCACATGGAACAACTTGTGAGATTGATTATGTTATAATAGACATGTGGGGTAATAGATGAATGATACATATAAGCTTATTATGTAAATGACGAAATATCACAACTTTTCTCTATATCACTTGGTTTGTGTCTTTGAGCTATGTTACTTTGGATGTAGGATTATATGCAATGAGATGGTGACAAGTGGTGTGATATTGAATTTTTAGGTGGTCACCTATATTTGTAATTTGGTATTTGAGCTGAACTCTATGATAAATCAAGATGATGACACATGGAGAAAATTATCTTAGTTGGCTAGTTCATGACATAGAATTTTGAGCAAACAACTACAACTAGGTGAGATGGATACATATGTAATTATCTCACCTAGTCACTCCATTTATTATTTTGATGACTTAAATTTCTTGATGAAGACTTGTGATGAATTAATATGGTGACACTTTGAATGATCTTATGTATTCAACTAATAATAAAAAAATTAAACTCAATGTACCTAACTGACATTGATATTATATGATATTTTTATGGTAAAGATACACTTGTCATTTAAAGTTTCACATGTAAATTATTAGTTACCTACAAATTTAAACATGATAGTTTTGGAAATAAAATTATTAGTTTAGTTAGTCAAAAAAATCAAAGTTGACCTTTTCATCAATTATTACCTCAATTTTAAGCCAAATTTTGTGAAATAAAAAATGAATAATATAACTTAATCTTTGGTATGTTTGAGTTATAAAATCCTTTAATGCATTTCCCTATTTGAATTTTTTTAAATGAGAAATGTTGGTCACAAAAAAATGTCCACTCAAGTGGTAAATACTCTTATGTGTTTAAGAACACATAATTTTAGGTTTAACTATCATAAATAAATTCATAATTTTATAAAAAGGAAACAAACATAAAAAATAATTGAAATATATTCAACATAATAATGAAACATACTAACTCTTTTCATTTTTAAGATCATGTGTGATTATGTGAAAGTTATTCTCCCTTGTTATGAGAGTTTTAACATAGATTGGATAAGACTGAGGTCTCTTTGCATTTTATTTTCTAAGGTTACTTTATATTTATAGGTAAAAGCATATGAGAAGTTAGGAATTACTCTAATATCATCCAAGCATCCATATCCCCGATAAATATACCTTTGATTCCACTCTAATAATTTCTCTAATACTATCTAGACACCCATATTCCCAGTGGATATTACTTGAATCACCCATTTTAAAATTTAATAATATTATTTTAGGAAACTTTCTTAGATGTAAGGTTGGAAACCACCATTGGTCAGGTGTATAGGAATAAAATCCATTCTAAATTAAATATTTCCATCATATTTTATTTTTCTCATTGTTTATTATATATCAAAAAAGTTTTAAGAATATAGATGTACAATTGATCTTTCAAAATGAGAATTATTTATATAATTTTCATCAAAATATAAAATTAACTTTCAATAATCTTTTAGGTTTATTTAGTTCAGATAAAAATATCCATTTCATTCATGATGCATACCTTGATTATAAGATTTAGCTACCTTGAGTATAATCCAAGAATATTTTTAAATGTGATTGATTTTCCTCTAGGATAATTTTTTTCAAATTATCTGCACTTGATTATAATGACATTATTTTAAGAAATTGAAGGGAAATATAATCTATGAAAAAATAAAGTCTAATTAGGAAGTAGAAAATATAATATAGGCAAGAAATAAATATAATGTAGGAAATCAAGAAATTTAATCTAGGAAATAAGGTAATATAATCTACTCCTACTAGTAAATCATAACACATAATCATTCTAAGATAATCTTAGTTATAGCAGCCATGAAATAATTTTTTAAGAACTACCCATTGATTAGAAAAGTTATATCATTATGTTAGAGATATTTCAACCAAAACTCATTGTTACCCAAAATTTTATATATTTGATATATTATGATCCATAATGAAGTGATATTTTCATGGTTTCATGTCTTCTCATGTGCCTTGTCATAGGAGGAAGAAGTCTCAAATTATGAAATATTTTATTTTTGATCTTATGTAAAACCATCTCTTGACAATCTCTTGATGTCTACTAAAATTATGTAAAGCTTGTGTTCATGCATATTCCATTTGAATAATGTCTACTAGTCTTGACTAAGTTCTTTCACCACCTTCCATATAGTCTTGCATGAACTAGTATGTTGTTAACTTAAGGGTAATGGGTAAAATAGGTTTTTTCCCTTATACCCAAAAAAAGTTAATATTTTAAATGCTTTCTTATGGCTGGTTATATCTACCCATAATTCATACTGCAAAAATAGGTTTTACTATTTTAGTTTTCTTTCATTAGACTTATTTATTACATCAATCATATTCTTGTTGATATATTCAAAAAATGCATTCCCTTGTGGATAATAATTTAGAGACAACTTTGTTTATTATAGACCCATTCAATAAATTGTGTAGGTTAAATTTTTTTGACATTATCACACACTGTATAAATGGTTGTTCCAAACCTAGTCATAATATTTTATTTGATGAATTTGATTACATATTATGCTTCATAGTTATTGGTATCAAATAGCTCAATCAATCTAAACTTATGTAATAGTGTGTGGCTATCAATGCAAACTTATGACTAGATAATGCATTAGGATTAGTGAACCCTACATAATTAATACACCATTATCAAAAAGTGTGTCCTTCAAAAATAATTTTATAGAGGTATAATTACATTTATTTAAATCTTTTAGAATAAATATAATTAATGACAAGTCATGATATGATTGTGTGCATCCATAAAAATAATAGGTTAGTAGTATCCCATTATTAGGATTTTATGGGTTGTATCATTTCCCAAAGGGTTTCCACTACCTATTTTTTGAAGAAAATTGTAAAAGATATCAATAGACTCTTATTGAAAGACACACCTTAAATATATGCCTTCAAAATTGATTAGATAAAAACTATCATTTTTATCATGTAATGTGTTGATTTGAGGTAAAGTGTTATTCTTTATTTTCCTTTTAACTTGAGAGGACATGTTCCCATAAATAGATAGTGAATAATATGAGTATACCAATCACCACCAGTTATTTGAGATTAGTTGACCTGATAAATAGAGATTCATGGATTAGTCTTTGTAATGAACTATATGATGTTTTGTACACATAACATTTTTTAAAGTCTAATTTATAATTAAAATTATTACAACTTAGCCATCCACTTGCCTCTTCATTCATGTAACTCATTATTCTTGAGTGTCATCTTTATAATAGGATCTGAAATAATATAATTTGTATCATTGTGTAGTATGTAGTGCCTTATTTTTTGAATACCTTGATAAAATCATATATTCATTTACAATCCATAAAATACTTAAATTTTTCATCCTTTATATTTGTACTCATGAAGGTAATAAGATGGGTATACATATATTTTTTTTTTAAATTTATTATTTACTAATGCTTTCTCTCTTATAGGAACCTATCGAATCTCAATTTCTCTATGTACACACCTTATGGGGTGTACTAAGAAATGGATTGGTAGAAATTTGGTCCTTCATAGGTTTTTTAGCCCATATAAGATTACCTAGCACTAATACAAACCTATTTAATCCAATTCCCTAAGCATTAAAACATTGCTTATACACTTCCCTAACTAATTCACCATTTAAAATAACTCATATATAATTAATATACCCTTCTTAGCACTTTTAATACTATGTTAATTAGGTTGACCCCATTATGGGTTTACTACATATTATGAAACTCTATTGTCCCTAAAATGACATAGTTTGAGACCTAATGACTCTGTTTTCTACTAACAAAGTCAATTGGACTAAATTCATCTATTAATTTCTTGGGAAGGTATAGGGTCAATCCATGGATATAAATACCCCATTAATTTCATTTATACAGAGAGTATCATTTAATTTACGTCATTATTGGTCACAAATATACTTACACAATCAATAAGAGGTTACATTTCTTAGGATTTTGCCTTTTAGAAGTATCACTTGTCTTCTAAAGGTCTTTGATGTATATGAGAAGTCTTTTATCTTAGAAATGATCTATCATTGAGATACTTACAAGCCATAAAAACCTCTTGAAAATCACCAGTGGCCAAGGGAGATATTGAGGTATGATGGGTTCACTTGAATAAGATAAATATATTTCTAACCATTCATATTTTAATAACTAGGTGTTGTAGAACTAATGGATTAAATTATATCTCCTTGATTGTATTATTTATATGTTATATTAGATAGAATTGTATTTGCATGTTTATTATCTTACCAAGTTGTGCCATAAGATTTGTGAGCACTAGATTACCTTGAATATTCATTTACTAGATTAACTTGATTATTTATTTAGTAGATTATTTTGCTTATTATTATTACAATCATAAAGACCTAGCTAGGTTTATCACAAAATAGAATTTGACTAGAAACCTTGGAAACCTCTCCTTTGCCATTGTGTGATAAGAGATACCTTTAGTTCAAGTTTAGTAGATCCATTATTGGTCATGACCACAATATAACAATGTTTTTCTAAATAGATAGTTAGTTTATCACCTTCTCCAAGATTGGATATTACTAAGTAGGTTAAGTAGTAGACCTATCTTATTTCACTTGCATACATTCTAAAGAACTAGATGTGAATTTAACCCTTTATATATTTTTTATTTTTCTGTACATATAATTAGATTTATTTTGTCAACCTAGTTTAAAATTTTATGTATAGGTTTTCATACTTCATCCATCCTATCGGCCTAGTTCATCTCTTTGTGAATGTCTTTATCGCTTAATCAACCATGTCAACCTAGTTTGGCTCTATATGTAGGTTTTTATAGTTTCTTAAACCCTATCAAACTAGTTAGATCATCTTTTGGTAGGATTTTTAACTAAGGCAAGTCAAACAACCTTTTTTTGCCTCTTGCATGTATAATTTTTAGTGTTAGAAAATTATTGATGCTCAACTATCGTTATTCCTAGAATGGTGACCCTCCTATTTTAAATTTTCAAATTCCTAACAAGTCAATCTTGCTAAGTTATTTTACTGGATAGAAATTTTATTTAATATTTACCTAAGCAATTTCTAGTTAATCATTCATCTTCAAATATAGACTAGTATTTATAAATATTTGAATCAATGCAAGTTTTCTTTAATTTTTAATTAAATAATGAATTATTGAACATGAATTGATTCAAAAAGTGCATATATTCCTCCACCAAGAATGTTCCATCTGGTTCCTCAAATTGGCATGGATGCATTGAGTTTTTCTTGATCATTAGACTAACCTTATACTTTCTTTAAGTCCCTTACCTGAAAAGTTTTTCTTTAAACTTATTTTATTCATCTTCTAACATACATTTGACATCTCCCAAAGTCTAACTTAACTTCTCGCATGAGCTCATAGGGAATTAAAATTAAAATAATGATTTTTTATGCTTTGTAGGATGTCAAATTATAAAATGGATTCTAAAAGAACACTCATCCCTTATCATGCCATGTGTCATCATGGATCTTATCCAAGAAATAATTACATACTATCAAAACTTAAATCTACGCCACTGGCTAAAAGAAATGCACTCCATACATGACACTTGGAACAAATTTACCAAACTTGCAAGCCATGTCATGTCACCCTCAAATATCATGAGGGGGTTGGCTATTGGAATACAAATACATAGACTAAGTGTCAAGATCCTAGTTCCCTAGAGTAAGCCCATTTGATCTAAGTGACCACATGTCCCACTAAAATCCTAAATCACACAAGATGTTACCACATGTCTCAAGCATGACTATCCAAACTCAAGTAGTCTTCCAAAGTACCACATGTCCCCTTTAGATTCATTTGAGAATGATGTGTGTCAACATTGCATCACATCCAATCTAAATCTTATGAGAGCTCTAAAAATAACATGTGGATGTATTTGGGCCATTTGATCAAGGCTCAATGGTGTACAATTATCCATGGCCCTTTTTGAGAATGAAAAGTGGAAAAATAATGAAGATAATTTCATGATAATGATGTGTGTCCCCTATGGTTTTTTATGATGATGAAACTTGTCATGCCCATGTTGTTTCTATCCAAGGATCCATTAGAACACCTCCAAAGGCCCACTAAAGTGATGCATGCACCCACTATACCCTTGAGATGATGTCATGTGTCATTCAATGGGACTCTGACCTGAGATCAATATAATTTCCTTTAAAGTGATGCATTTCCATCTTGAACCCACATGATGATGCCACTTGTTAGTCTTATAAATTTATATCTTAAGATTAACTAGCACATTTATAGGAGTGACACATGGATCCACCTAAGCCACACATTTGAAAAAATGTTACCAACAATTGCCTAGAGGCCTTTCGAAGGTTACACCTATCAAGGAAAAGCCACAATCATCTATGATAGAGCCACCTAAAAAATAAGAAAATATGATTGCCTATGAGAATAACACATGGTACTCCCACAAATAACCAAGGCTAGAGGTCCCTACCTAAAATATTCTTATAAATAGAGTGACACTGCATGGCATATTACAAGTGACTGATCACACTAAGCTACACCCCAAGGGGATGAAATCAATTAGAAAGTGTCAAGTGTCTAGATTTGAGCTCACTAAGTAGCCTAGTCATCTTCAATCTTCATGAATGCCTAGCTAGGTTTGAGGTGGTATGCCATGTGTTAAAAGGTGTAAAAATTTAGATTCAACCCTAAAATTTATGGTGCATCAAAAGTGAATTAGTGTTAAATTTGAATTCTAAAAGAAAATAAATTCCAAAAGTGATGAGCTTACCATTAACATGGCAATAACTAGAATTCCCATCAACATTACATTAATTAAAGTAATATACAAAAT
Organism: Torreya grandis; assembly: GCA_037957365.1. Taxonomy (NCBI): domain Eukaryota; kingdom Viridiplantae; phylum Streptophyta; class Pinopsida; order Cupressales; family Taxaceae; genus Torreya; species Torreya grandis. Next base: position 3,228,520 of record JARHVA010001182.1, read on the forward strand.
GCTACATAACTCAACTATTACTACCTACATTTTTATTTGAATCCATAATCATTTATTCTCTCTATTGTTTTCATTGTCAATTTAACCAAGCTTGAGATAATTCATAAGTTGTACCAAGGCCACCATTGTCAAAGCTCAAAAGTTGTAGATAGATACTTGAAGATGTTAGTTTCTAACCAAACATTACAAAAAATGGCATAGGTAGGACCTTACACCCATATTAAGAGCATTGAATTTGGAAGTGATAAATTAATATTTTAATATGTTAATTTTTTCGTGTTCAAGGACATAGAGTTCATCCCTAAATCCATAAAATCAAGGGAGTTACACTATAGAAGTGTCTATTACAATGTTGTGTGAACTAGGGATCTTGATGAATATAAAAGCATGACCCAAATTATTTATCTTACTTTAGATATACTTACAATCCAAGTTACCAACCTTCACAAGTCCATAGCAAAAATAGAGGTCATACCTTGCACTGACCTAGTCTATGGCATATGTAGGAGGTCAAGATGTGAAGATGGATTGTTCAAGTCAATGAGCCTAGGGTTTCTCATCACCATCATTTTAGGGACATGTTTCAAAAACTATTATGACATTCCCTTACCATAGATAGACTATAATTAGATTTTTATTAACAACTAGTATGAGGCACACAAGCTAGAGATAGTCTTAGCTTCATTGGTACCAAACTTAACTAGAGTATTCATGGATGACCAAGGGAATATACCCATTTACCAATTTAGACAAAGAGTTAGGATTAGCATTAACCTACTAAAAAAACATTTGATAATGCTCACATTAGGTATGTAGATGTAAAAACTATCCCACTATTATAATTAATTATGGAATATCAATAAATCATATCACTTAAAGATATTATTAGTAACAACCTAATTTTAGATATGCATGATACATGAAAAAATGGGGATTTATTATTTATAATTAGTGATTTATTAGATGTTATATGTATTATTTCATAATTAGGACCAAACACATGGTCTTCAGAGTGAGATGAAGTTGTGCCTCAGACATATTTTTCAATGCATATTCACCACTTCAGGAACCACATAAAGATAATTGTAGAAGATTTCTACCCCCTATCTACAAGTCAATCACTAAATGTGAAATTCCAAGGGTACCCCCTAGAATTTAGATAGACATTTAGATAAATGGGTAGCTTTTGGATCTACCCTGACTACATTATTATCTGAATAGAAGGGGTGATGGTGACTCCCCTTAGGATTCTAGGTAATACCTATGAAGTTAGCTAAGGAGGAAATGTATTATCCACTCCTACAAGGATTTTATGACATCTTCAAAAGAAATAAAAATATATCCCCCAACAAGGTTCCTCATAAGCTAGGGAGAACCAAGATAATGAAACGGCAAGATGTTATAGTAGTTACAAGTCATAGGGAATCCTACCTATTTCCTGAGGATGAATTTAGGATGTGAGATCCAAACCAATTAATTTAAAAACATCTCCTCAAGTTAAAAAAGGATGTGGCTATAAAATATAAGAACCAATATGAGGTAAACAAATGGATATACTTCTATGTAATGAATGATGAGGTAGTACTAAGAAATGTTATAAGGAAGAATATAGCACTTGAAATGAGGATTGACTGAGAAAGGAGGAAGGAAGACATATTAAAGCCTCATATCCCACAAAATCAATCTTGGTTGTGATATATGAGAGTGAATAACCACTCTTCACTTTGACTATGAAGAGAAAGGTTGGCCTTGGAGAGGTACAATATTATGCAAAGGACCCTGTATCTATAGTAAAATCATAAGTATAATATACTATTTCCTTAATGAATGGGATTTAATAAGATTTGAAGAGGCTAAAGGAATAAACACTACCAATAGTGTCAAATAACACTTTGATTTTAATAGTAAATGTTGTGATCAATGTCTTTAAATTGTATAAATTTAGGAATAAAAGGTAGGAGGATGGGATTAAGAAAGCTAAAGGGGTAATTAAAATTAACCAAAGGCTTTCCCTCTATGACACCAAATTAGAAAACTTGGTGAGAGTGGCAAGAAGCAATAATTTTCCTAACCTAAAAGTCTTTCATCTAGAAGACATTATTCCTATATAGACCATCCTAATGAATAGGAGGAGGATTTTAAAGACATGGTTGCATTATATCAAGGATGAAAATACATCCTTTGAGAAAATTTAATTTAAGAGTGCCTACTTAAAGATGTCATGATCACTAGAGTGACCAAGCCTAATGTCTCTTTCATGTATGATCAAGAGCTTAAGGAATAAATTAAGATCTTCATTGCATAATTATACTAGAATGTAGATAATGCCTAGATTGATTATAAGGTGATACATATTTTGGAATTTTAAAATCAAATGTTGCATAAAGTGGAGGTAAGTGAGGAAGTATTGAGGCCCATACTCATGGGTCAGGACAAGTTAATCCAAGACATACCAAATTTGTTTAGGCCCATAATCATAGACTTTGATCAAATTGACCAAGATTAATAAGCTTGTGCAAATGTATGGAACAAAGAAGAATTAAAAAGTAAGTAGAAGCATCAATAAAAATAATAACAACAAGCATCTCAACAGCTTCAAGGACCTTAGGAATATTCTAACATGTTTTGTAAATTTAAATTGTAATATTCTATTATGTATTACATTTTAGGCCACTTGGTTGTATATTGGGCACATTTTATGGGCCCACTCAAACTTTTATTAGGAATTTTAAGCCTATAAATAGGTGTTTCCCCCTAAATTGTAATCATAAATAGTTATTTTCAATAATTAATACATGAAAGCCAAAAAATTCAAATGTTTGTCTATAGTGCTTAATTGTTTATTTATGTGGTTATTATTCCTTATTCTTTTAGATGTTTGATTGTTTATTTTCTACAAATTGATTTGGTAATTAAATTTTATGCATGCATCTATTAGTTTGAGCTTAACACTATGATGACTAATTTGTTAATTTGCTTTCTCTATTTTCATCTCATTTGATACTAGATGTGCTTATGCAATTTACTATGAGTGAGTTATCTTGTGTAATGTATGGTAAAAGACATATGAATTTTCCTTCCTTAGAAGATTCAACTACATTTATTTATCTTTGACCATTATGCTAGGGTTGGTAGGTTTTAGTTTCATGTATTTTTCCCAAAAAGTTATTATAATATGTATCTTTAGTCATGTCAAGCACAATCTCTTTTTTACCCTACCCTACTCACTCTTGGATCTACCCATGAATCACCTTAGATTTAATCATATTGTGAATACCCATAGTTTTTTTATATTTTGGAAAATATTTGGTAAATATTAAGATAATTCCAAAAAATATTAGCAATAAAAGTGTCACTATATAAACATCTGTTGTCCCTATAGTAGGGTCTACTTGAAGACTTTCAAAGTGGTGACCATATCTCTGATATTTGTGTTATTCCTAGAAATAGTTTTATAAATAACTCAAACCCCAAGTCATTCCAGGGATTAAAACCAAGTTTCATACTTCCCCTTGTTCCTTAATTATATAATGAGCATAATACTTACATCAATAAAAACTAGATCGATTTGATTGGCATAGTTTCCTTATCCACCTTTAACATTTAACTGAATCAATCTACTCGATTCACTTATTTTATACATTTTTCATTTTTTTAACTCCATCAATTAGTTGGACATAGTCTTAGTTTTCATATTATTTACCATCTTTCATTTTACTTCATCGATGGGCTCAACTCTGTTTAAATATTTTCCTTTTATTTTGTAGGTTAAAATTTTTGTCTAAATGACATAATATAAAACAATAATTTGGTACCTTATAAAACAGTACTACATTGACTTGGTCAAATTTGTATTATTTTCTAGGTTCACTCTAACTAGATCAATAATTTATTTTTTATCAATTTATATGTTATTCTATTATCCTATTCTTATTCAAAATTTAAATTTGAGTATTATTTTTATCAAGTTTTTTAGTTATATAAGATTATACATATACATTGAACTAAGTTGGTAGGTTGGACTTAGTTATTTATCTATTTTTTACCAAAAAATTAAGTTGACTTGCTTGATTGTATTTATTATAGCATATCTTTTCTACAGATTGAGTTGATCATCTTGACCCTGTTATGTTTTATTTATTCAACATAGTTGACCAAGTCAACCTTATTTTATTTATTTTTCTTCCTAAATCAAGTAATGGTTATTAATATACCTTGATATTAATTAAAATAAATTTAATTTTAATTTAATTTCATGTTTATTTAATTTGAAATAACTATAAATTATCTTTTGAAACTTTGATAATCATTATTATTTTTCTATTGGTTGGGCTTTCCCTAGAAACTGTGTACCAACATTTTATAAAATACTTAGCTACTATCATAAAATGTTACTCAATAATATATTTATGGTACTTGTCTACCATTTATAGATATCATTGTGTGAGGGGATTTCCCAAATATTCATAGCCATAGTATAGATCTAAATATAGTTGGAAATGCTTAGGATTTCCATCTTTATTAAACTTCAAGAAGCCAACCATACCTTTGTTTGTGTGATGCATTGATTATAGGTTATCACTAAGAATATAATTTCAAAATACCCTTAAAATTATATCTAGTGGGATATGGGTATGGTACTTTCTCCATAGTCAGTGCTATAAAATATTATAATGACACTATCCAATGGACAAGCAAGTATCTTTGGAAGCCAACACTTTCAATCAAAACCTTTAGAACAACATCCAAATATTCTTTTAAAATAATTAATTAGATTCTAAATTTAATTTTTATTTCTTGTTTTTTATTTCTCTATTTTGTATTAGAAACTTTGATACAAGATTTGTGATGTGTGTTACAACTAGATAGACCATATAGACCTAGTTGCATGTGTACTTAGATTTATTTTATGTAACTAAAACTAAATCATCAAGAATTAAACCATTTAAATTTTTAAATAGAATAAAAAACATAGTTCACCAACTTGACCCAATCTACTTTAGACCTTTTAATTTCCATTTTGTCAGAACTTCATTGACTAGCTCAACCCTGTATATTTTAGATTGTTCTATTTTCATTCCCATCATAAATTCATCAAAAAATTCAAAGCAATTTATTTCAAACTATTTTATTTTCCCTTCCTATGTAACTTAATTTACCATCTTGACTTCATCTTATTATGTATTTTTCATTCATATTATTAATTCAACTAGATTGACCAATTCAATCTGGTTCATTTTTCAAGCCTCTATGTTTTCCATTCTCCTAGAAAGTGTTTAACTCAACCCTTTCATCATGAAACATATTTTTATGATGCTATAATGAAACATAAAACTAACACGATTAGTTTAACTAATCATAATAAACTTCCTAATACACATTTTATGGTAACTAACTTGATCTTAAAAATATGCATGTTACCACTAAAACTACCAACTATGAAATTCCATATTCCATAGAACATAATCATTTATTCATAAATATAGTAGAAGATAAAATTGGCATTAAATATATATATTAAATGATCATATTCATCAATTAAAATAATAAATGTAGAGGTAAGGATCATATAGTCATCTATAACCTCATGATGGGACCTCATATAGGAGAACCCCATTCATCTTCACCTAGGTTTTCTACAATATTTAGGGCAAGTCATTTCATGATTTATAACACATCATTACCCTCTCTCATGCCTCTCTATAGTATTATACCATCATCCTCCATGTCTTACTTCACCTCCATATGAGGTATTTATATAAACATGGTAGGTGTGAATTTTAGTGGGTCCACTCAAAACACACTACTAATACATATAATACTACTAGTGATTCCATGCCATTGGTGAATATCATGCTACTAGTGATTTTAATACCACTAGATCATCTCATGCTACTAGTGCATCTCAAAATCTTAATGCACCACATACAAATAACACATCTAATATTGTTTCTACTAATAAAAATACCTATCAAGCCTTTCAATTACTATTAAAATCTCTCAATCAAATGGATACTTTAAAAACTATTAGTGAAAACAAAATGATATAAATGTAGAACCAATTATTACATATCTAAGATCAACCTCAACCTACTCAATTGGGATTACAATAACCTAATGCCCCACAACCACCCCTATAGATGCATTTGGTAAATATTTGCCAAAATTGGCCTACATATGAAGCTTTGGCTTGGATGGATGAAGTGTAATATTTTAGAGAGATATTAGAGTAAAGTGAAGGCCTGATCAGATTTATTGTTGATTGAAGTAATCGAATGGTGGAGGATGAAGTCTACATGTCACTTGAAATCTTTTGAAACACTTTAAGGAAGTCTTAAGGTGAATTTGTTTATTTTTTGGGGAATAGGTCTAGAATTACAACTAAAAGGATACAGTAGGTTTACATAGTGTTCATGGCATCTAGGGGGAATGAATTAGTTTTTATAAAGGTCTCAAAGGTTTATCAGAGCCTTGATGGGTCCAAATATAATTAACACAAGCTTAGAAAAGCTAGACTATCATAGCACATCATATAAGAAGGAACAAATTAGTTTGGTTGTGTATTTAATAAATTTACTTAAGAGGCCTTTCAAATCAAAATGATCACATGAACTTGATGTAATTTTTACTAAGGTCATCCACTAAAAATTTGGTGTCTTGATGCATTTTATATCTCAAGATACAATCTTTTAAAAATGATCTAGCAATGTGGGACATGCCTATGGATGTCAAGTTAAATCCACAATAAGTATAAATTTGAGTTTAAAAATATTCAAATTATCTTGAGAGTGAATTTAATATTGTCAAGTGTCAAAATATTACTTGATCAGATCATAGATCAATGGTATGTGGATATTAGCTCAAGTTAGTAAGGCCATCAATATTGACAGTGCGAGTTAAATCATGTAAATGAAGATCAATGACAAGCACGAGGTCAAAAAGTGAAAATATCCTAGGATTAAATGTGGGGATAATAAGTAGCATGATCATAGTGAATTAAAGTGTTAATGGTGCATGTTTGATTAAGCAAATTGAGATCAATGATGCATTTCAACCTTATAGAAAAGATCAATGGTGAAAATAAATTTAATAAGTCAATGAACCTAGATTACATGCATGGTAACCTCATGGTGTAAGAACATGAATTAGATGGATATATAATAGTTGGGTCTAAATAAATCATGTGGGATTGATAAGTGTCACAATCTAAGAATCATAGATTATAGATCAATGGTTGATGGTGAAATTCAAAGCCAAGAGACTTTTGATGGAGATCAATAGAGTGGAATTTGATCTAGTTCCCAAGGGTTTAAGAGATGTAGACATGTGTTGGATGAATAAATAATCATATTTTAAAATATGATAAAGAACATGGTAGGGATGCCACATAATCAGACATGTTAGATCAAAACATTTTATGAACTTAGATGGGTGAATACATAGATTCAAGATCCAAATATGATTTGATTCAAGATAAATTAGTTATTTAAAGTTAAAGGGCCACCACTAAATCTAATTTTGAACCTTTGGTTTGAAAACTTAGAACCCACAAGACTTTATTTCTAAGGTTAAAATGTTATTTCACGATTGTGTTCATCATTATTAGAAGGGAATCCACGTGTATAATGAGTTATTGTATTCTATTATGCTCAAACATAGAATAGGTATTTTTAGGCCTAATAGAGAGTAAAAATGGGTTACTATTTATTGAAATGAGGCTATTTACATTGGTGGGTCTTCATGAATACTATGACTATATGAAAACCAATAAATAGGATTTGTTTTCATGTATAGTGAAACTATGTTTAGGCTTTGTATTAGAGGTATATATAAATGGGATATAGATGAGTGTCTCATCTTTTGACATAGTCATATCATCCACTTTTATTAGGTACCTGTAGCCACTTGAAGCATACATAATCATGCCTATGTCATGTCCATAGATATGAATATTTTGTCCTTATAATGAAGCCAAGTGGAGGATAACTCATAAATCCAAGAGAGAGATTTGGGGATTAGAGAGTGTAGGTGGAGCATTCAATTCTTTTTCAGAGCCTTTAAAGTTTTTCCCTTCTTAGTAAGATCATGATCCATCATCCTCAACAAATTCTTGTCTTCTAGTGTGTTTCTAAACTGATGATAAGGCTTTAAGGCTATTGTGACAAATGAAGGTTATTTATTTGATGGATGATTAGTCCTAATTTGTGAGAATTCATTAAAATGTGGTGGCATCTCATTTATTAATTTTTATTACATGATTGTCCTCTCTCCCCCACCTTTTTTCCTACATCTCTCATTTATTTCCCTATTTTTTAGAAGAATATCACTTTTAAGAAGATAAATCTCACATTTTTTAAGAGAAATAGACACTCATTTGATAAGGATAGACTTTGTCAAAATTTGTATGAAATACCTCTTAAATCAATAAATACTTTCTTTACCTATCTCTTGCCTCTGAATTGTGTTTAGCAAGCATGTTCATGAGGTCATTGTGAAGGAGTTTATTCCATGTCCATTATACTTTCTTGCTAATTTTTATGTATTTTAAGTTAGTTTAAGGTATGAATTTATGTTATTTTTTCCATTAATGTGAGATTGGTGTGAATCTTAGAATTCCTCTTTTCTTTCATTATTTGTTTGGTTAACCTAGTTCATGAAATATTTATTAAATAGTCTTTGACGTTGTATGAGCTAGCATTGTCTTAACCTTCATCAGTGTTCATTTCATGCTTACATGACTTCTCATTTAAATTTTGTATATCACCTTTTTATCTCTCTTAGTAACCCTTTACCTAATATGTATCCCTTTTCATAGTATAATCTTTAGTCTAGGTGATCCATCAAGAGGAAGTCATCCTTTTTCAAAGGTTCAACCCTAATACAACATACCTAGAGCCTTCAGTTGTTCCCATATTAAAGCTAGGAGTGGGGGAGACTAAATAAATCTCCTAAAAGGGTGAAATTCTATGCTATGACTATTTCTAGAATGCTTATTCGGACCAACATTAAAAGTGGATTTGTCAAGTTTGATGTTGGTTTGAACAATTTGTAGCAGTTATATCTTTCATACAATAGTATTTTCCAAATTTGAAGAGATTCAACATTCTAGTAGTAGAGTAGTAGCTATCTTTCATACCAAAGGTGACTATAAGATCATATTTTAGAGGTATTCCTTTTAAATTTATTGAATTACCTTTAGACTTAGTAAAGAGGTTAAGATTTGATAATACACATCCATGTAAATGAATCTTTCCCCCTAAACCATTTCCTATGTTTACCTCTACAAGATCTCTGTTAGCTCCTTTCATTGCCATGGTAGCCCCTAGAGTTTTCCCTTTTGTGTCTTTCAATTGTTAGAGTCATTTAAACCTACAATAGTATGATCCTATTCCAATGACATCTCTCAAAATTGTCCCTTATTTCATGGGAGACCAATCTACAACCCCTTCTAAGTACCTTAGAGAAATATCTAATTTCTACAATATTCATTACATCACTAAGAAAAATGTGGCCATCATGTTGTTGGCCATCTATTTCTAGGGTATATCATTATATTAGTATATAAACCTCACTACTAACTCCATCACATCATGGGATTAGTTATGTGATCCATTGTATAGGATATTTGAAGATAAAAGTGACAACTTGTCACTTGCAAAATAGTTAACCATGATAAAGAGGGCTCCTCATGAGGCTATGAAAGACTTTAACACTAGATTTCAATAGACATGGGATTAGATACCAATCTCTATCATGCCTACTCTAAAATATTATTTTGTTTATTATGTAAAATCCATTAATAGTGATATTGTAGTAATGATTTAGTCTATGGGAAGAAACACATTACCAAATACTTATGAGGTGGAAATCAGAGTGTAGAATTGTCTTGTAAAAGTTGGAAATATTACACCTAGACCACCAATGCCTTTTTTTCTTGAGATTCAACCACATCCTTTTCATCATTCCTCCCCTTGATACCATTCCTCCTAATCTGTCACTTACTGCCATACAGACACCAAAGAAGGAAAAGGCTTAAACTAGTCTATCTAGTGACTCCCAAGAAAATAAGAATTTCCAAGAGCTTAAGAGCATGTTTCAATCCTTTGGAAATAAATTGGTGAATGTGAAGAATCAATAATCTTAGTTTAATATAACATATCAAGATCCATATCAATCTCAAAATTAATATTATCAATAAAATAGGCCACCTTACAAAGGAAATTTCCAAGGACAAGGGTAGCCTAACTTTACTAGGTATAATAATTATAATCCAAATGATACATGTACCTCTAATAATTTTATCTTTGCTCAAAAAAACATTTCTTAATAATATGAAGTTACCATGCCTTGAAATCATTCATTTAGTCAATCCATTATTCAAAACATTGAGTTTAATCAGGTTTTCAATGAATAGTGGCATTAGGGTGATAGATATGGATAAAATCAAGCTCTTATGGCTCAAAACATAGAAGTACCTATGATGACAAAACTTGAATAGCCTCAGTAAGGCTAAGACCTTAATGAATGACCAAGCCAATTGAGTAATATAATGGTTAACTATGAGAAAGAAGAGTGTTATGCACTCAATCAATAGGTTAGTTCTAGCCAAGCATACATTTTAGTGGAAGCTAATACAAGCTTCAAAATAAGAAACATGGATCATAACTAGGAAGTAGTCAAAGAGATTATTATTATTACTACATTGATATCAAATCCAAATGAACCTACATCTTCTCTAAAGGTTCCAATTGATCCAAAGAATCATAACCAAATGAATGCATTTAACCCCCAAAACTCATAAGTTTAAGATACAGTGGTGGTTTCAAACGCACAACTAAAGGTTGGTGGTTTGTACATAAATATTTTCAAAAAAATGAATAAATCCAATTTGAGTGTGCCTTTTTGGTACATGATTTCCATGCTTGGTTAGGTGGGTATCCTTTAGGAGAGTTTGTCAAAGATTAATGTTTTAGATAAGCCACCAAGCAAGGAAAATTTAATTCTCACCAATGAATCAAAAGGGCCTAATGAAGGGAAATAAAATAAGGTGGTAAAAAATCCTACCTTATATATTTATATTATCAATGGTGAATCCTTAGTACACAATTACATCATAGATAGTGGATCAATTACTTTCTTAATGATAAAGTCCATAGTAAATTCATTTGGTTTAAAATATAAACCCTAATCTAAGGGAGTTTTTTAGCTTTATGGATCTTCTTCCAAACCATTTTGTATTATCAGAGGGCTCAACTTGACCCTACATTCTTGTCTTAGTAACTCAATGTCCCAAGATGTGTCTTCCCATTTTTATCTATGCTTATCCATAGATTTCACAACAAAATTTTGGGGTTATCTAATATTATATTGGTCTTACATGGTTTTTAAGATAAGGTATGGGAGTAATGTATCCATAATATTTGATCCTATAGCATAATTTCACATATAACCTTATGGTACAAATAGCTCAAACATTAACTATACCATTATTGATGAGTATGAACACTTGGTTGGTCAAGAACTAAACACTCATCTTGAGGAGATACCTAATATGTTCTTGGATGAATTATGGAGTGAAAATAAGTTACTTGACCCTTTGATGTGTTTAAGAGAGGGACATGGGTCTATATTTCTTCCATGAGGGAAATGACTCTATGCCATCCCTCACTAGGCCATAAGAAGAGACTAATGGATTGTGGAAACTACTCTTCAATGGATCAAGGAGAAAACATGGGGTAGGTGTAGGTGGAATGCTAGTATCTCCATCTAATGATAATTTCTTCTCTTCTTACAAGTTCCATTTTAGTTGTTCTTATAATGCAACTAAGTATGAGGGTCTTATCCATAGCCTTCTGTGGCATAGTAAGAGAGGAATCAATAAGTTATAAGTGTATGAGGATAGTTACATGATATTGCATCAGGTCAGAGGCTAAAACATCATAAATAATCCCTTGATGAAATCTTATAAACATAAAGTGTGGTAAATACTTGAGGACTTTAAGGCCTTCAACATCCAAGTAATTTTAAGGAACCAAAACCAACATGATAATAGGTTGTCATCTATGGGAGATTAGTTTGACCTCCCAAATTATTTGAAAAGGTCCAAAGTGTATCCACATGTTAAATTGGTGATAAGACCATCAGTGTTAGATAGTGAATATCATTGATAGGTATTTGATAATGACAATTAGATTGCTTATTTCTTGTATTAGAAAGTAGAGTTTTCCCTAATAAACCCATGTAAATTTCAAAATTGATATGAGGATCAAATTATTTCGCTGAGGTCTAAAAAAATTGCCAAAGGGTTAATCACCCTTGAAGGTTTTTTCAATGAGGGAGATCATATGATAAAATACAATTGATGAGTCCATAAAATGGCTCATTGTTTCCATAAAATAACATCCTTTTTCTTGCATATGAAGTGGATTTAAATGTAGTTTCTAAACTTATAGTTTATTTAGAATGAAAGAGTAATTATATATCATGGTTATATCTTTAGAATTCTTTTTTATCTATTGGTTAGTTATTTCTAATGATTATCAGGAAAAAGCTACCAATAAGTGTGTATACAGTTAATAATATGTAAATAATGATTCAAAATATGAAGAGTAACCATGTTAAAGTCTTCTACAACAAGATCTAGTATTCTAGTCAATATATGGACTCCTATAAGATTGCTATAGAATCCCATAATAGCTCTAGATTACAATAGGATTATTATAATAGATCCATATTACAACAAGCTTGCTATAAAAGCTACAAATTACAATAGGCTTACATTAGACCATCTATATATTTTACCAGGCTTGTTATGTATTTAACCAGACTTGTTATGGATTTCAATAGATTTACTTCAGACTTCAAGAGAATTTCTACAAACTTATTTAGGAAGTATTTATAATATTATTTCAATGTTCCAACTATCATAAATAATTATTTCCATTTATGTGTGTGTGTGTGTGTGTGAGTGTGTGTGTGTATATATATATATATATATATATATATATATATATATACATACATACATACCTACATACATATATATAGAATTTCCATTTATAGATTGTATTCAAATATAAATTTGTGTAATTTCATTACTAATAATTAACTCTCTTCATATTTGGTGGAGATTGAGATTAGGTAGTAATAGATTTTTTTATTAAAATAAATCTCTCCATATTTTGTGGAGATTGAGATATGATAGAGTATCATGGATGTTATTTATAAATAAAGGTGTTGGTTGGAAGAATTAAATTATAAATGAAACGTTCCACACCTGATTGAATGAATCCAATCAATCAATCAATACATTTCTTCTTTCCATTATTCTGAGTAGACCATTCTGAAATTATGTTCTAAATAAATCCTCTTCTGAGGAATGAGCTAAGAACTCATTAAAAGGAAGATAAATCAATTTACTTAATGTATTTTATGTTTCTTTATTTATTTTTTAATTATTCTCTTTGCTATAAATTATTATTTTATTTTATTTTCATACAAACATTTATTTTGTATAGTTTTTTGTAAACCTACAGGTATTTTATGTGTTTTCATTTATTTTAGGAATTTACTTTTCTACAAGTGTGCTTTGGATTTTGTATGTGTGATTTAATTTCATGCAAGAGTTATTTTAAATTATATCAAGTGTGATTTTAAATTCCTAAAAAGTGTGGAGTGTGATAGAAGGAACCATTTTCCAAAGGTCTCTTTCTCCTTTTGCATACAGCTTTTAGACACTAGGCCTGGATTGATAATATTAAATGAAGGGTATTAATGACACCTATCAATAAGGTAGTGATGTAAATTAATGAAGAGAACTATGAAATATTTATGATCCTCAAATCCAATCTCCTCAAGCTTGGAAAGGTAATCACTAACGCTAAAAGGCATGCTTTCATTAAACTTTGTAAAGAATATACAAACATCTTTGATTGGGAATATAGTGACCTGAAAGGTTTTGATCCCACATTATCCCAACACACTATATAATTGGAGGATAATTCCAAGGCATATTAACCCTCAAATTAAATATCTTATGAGGAAATAATTGAATAAATTGATTGAATCCAATATCATCTTTCCCATGAAGCACTCCTCATGGGTAGCCAACTTGGTACCTATGAAGAAGAAGAATGGGAAGATCAGATTGTGTGTTGACTTTAGATACTTGAATAAGGTCTCTTTGAAATATCATTACCCCTTACCATCCATGGAACAACTCCTTCAAATATTTCTTATTTCATAACACTTTTCTCTTTTGGATGGGTATTTAGGATACAACCAGGTGTTGGTGAGAGAAGAAGATCAATGAAAGACTACCTTTACCACAAAGTGGGGCACATATGATTATCAAAATATTCCTTTTGGATTTTCAAATTCTAGAGCTACCTTTAAAAGATAAATGGGCATGGCTTTCTATGGCTTGTTAAATCAAATGGTGGTGGTCTACTTGGATGACATAATAGTTTTCTCCAAGAAGGCTAGTGAGCACTTGGATCACTTAAGGTTTATCTTTGAATGATGTAAAAAATATTGGATCTCTTTGAAATAAATGTGTGTTTGTATTTCATAAGGGATTTATCTCAAAGTAGGGGTTATGTATTGACCCTGATAGAATAAGTGCCATCTTGAAATTATCCTTACCTAAGCATAATAAAGGACTTTAGAGTTTCCTTGGGAAAATAAACTTTGTAAGGAGGTTTATACCTAGTTTTTCAAACTTGACCAAACCCATCATTTCCATGTTGAAGATGAACCAATATTAACTTGGTTAAATTAAGGTAAAGTAGAATTTGAGGATATCAAGAAAGCCATTGCCCAAGCACCCACACTCATGAATCCTGATTTCACAAGGGACTTCATATTGTATACCTTTGTCAATGTTGATATTATATTAGATATGCTAATGTAGAAGAATGGTGAAAGACTTGAGCATCCAATTACATTTTTTAATAAAGGGATTAAATGGTATGAGGTAAGGTATACTTTTGTATTATAATAAGTTCTTTCAACTTTGAGAATCCACAAAATGTTCAAACCATTGCTTCAATAGTAGGATCTATCTTATGGTGTCACATATTGGAGTGAGGGACTTCCTTCTTAATAAGGACTTGAATGAGAAGAAGTTGGTTGGATTACTAAGGTCATAGAGTATGATCTAGAGATCAAGTTCAATAATATAGTGAGACACAAAGGATTATGTGAGCCTATGGTTGATGACCTTCAAGAAAATAAAGAAGTTATTTTGGTGACACAAGATAACTCACAAATAGATGCAACTCCAACTCACACTAGTTGTATCTAGGATATGACATAGTTATTAATAATATATGAGTGCCCTCAATGTATGAATAGTGAAAAGAGAAGGTAATTTGGACTTCAGTCAATAACTTATGCATTGGTTGATGGGTTTTTATTCAGAGAGGACTTCAATGGAAAGCTCCTTAAGTGTATTGATGATGACTAAGTGACTAGGATCTTAGAAAAATTTCATGATGGGCATACATGAGGCCATTTTACTCCAAGAAATATAGTGTAAAAGGTGATGATATTTGGTTATTACTAGCCTACCCTCTTTAAAGATGCCTATACATGGGTGAGAAAATGTCAAAAGTATGCTCTCTTTGTAGGTAAAAAAATATTGATATTTTTTCCTCTCAACCCAATTTATGTGGATTAACCCCTCATGCAATGGGGTTTGTACTTCATAAGAATGATTAATATACATTGTAATGGAGGATAAAAATGGGTACTTACTTCTAATGACTACTTCACCATATGGGTGGAAGAAATTTAGTTGAAAGAAGCCAATGAAACAATAATGTTAGATTTCCATGAAAGCATGTGACTAGGTTTAGTATACTAGCAAAAAGAATATTAGATAATTTATTACATTTTTTGCTTTAGAACAAGTGAATGAACACTTTATCCAACCATATACCTTATTACATCCTCAAATTACTATCCCCAAGGTAATGGACTTGTAGATTCAATAAATAATAACATCATAAGTATTATCAAGAGGACTATGTAGGAGAACTAGAGAGTGTGGCACACAAAGTTAAGGACAACCTTATGGGATGATAGAGTGACTCATAAATTTGTCATTAAAAAATCACTATTTATCTTTGTATATGGAAGGAGGCAAAATTACACATCTTTCTTAAGTTGCATGCCTTTGAGTTAGCCTGTTATCTTAAATTAATAGAGAGTGAACCTATGAGAATGAGGATGGTAGAGCTCACGAAGCTTGAAGAAACCAGGGACCTTACAATGAAAACACTAGTCTCACAAAACTCAAGTCAAGAAAGACTTTGAAAAGAGAGCCATAGAAAGGGGGTTCATAGAATGGGATCCATTCCTCAAGTGGGATTCAAATAAGGCCAAGCTAGGAAACCATACCAAGTTTGATAGATTATGCAGTGGGCCTTACTTGATCCATAGATGCAAATAACATAATGATTTTAAACTTGCCCAACTAATTAGAGAGGTATTAACCATCCCATTCAATGGCTTGAATTAAATCCTTGATATTAAAAGACTTTATAGTCATTTATATATTAGAGTAGTTTTTCATGTTCTTCTCTAAGTGCCTTGTACACATTTCTTTTTAGTTGTGTGTTTCCCTTTCATAAGTGCCTTGGGCATAGTGTTGTTTTTATTTCTTTTGGTCCTTTTTACTTTAAGAGGAGGTTTTAAGAAGAGGGATAGCTTTATATCATTTTACTTAGTCGGGAAGGAAAGACTTATGAGCCTATATAACTAGTGGATTAGAGTATGCAACTAATATATTTCATAGAATGCATATAATCCCAAGAGGTCAACATAAATGTTGGCCAAAATTGGCCTACATATGAAGAATTGGCCTAGATGGATGTAGTGAAGTATTCTAGAGAGGTCTTAGAGTTAAGTGAGAGCCTGAGTAGAATTACTATTGATCAAAGTAATCCAATGGTGGATAATGAAGACCATGTCACTTGCAAGCTTTTGAAACACTTTAATCAAGTATTAAGGTGAATTTTTTGATTTTTTGGGAAGCAAGTCTAGAAATAAGTCTAAAATTGCAAGTGTAAGGTTTCAATAAGTTACATGGTATTCAAGGAATCTATGGGGCATGAAGAAGGTTTACTAAAAATTTTAATGTTTTATTATAGTCTTGATGGGTCCAAGGATAATTAACACAAGCCTAAAAATCCAAACCATCATAGCACATCATACAAGAAAGAATAGGTCAATATAGTTGTGAATTTAATAAATGTATTTACCAAAGGATCATATGAATATTATGTATTTTTTCCAAGGTCATCCCATACATATTTGGTGCCTTGATTAATTTTTTATCTCAAGATACAAGCTTTTAAAAATGATCTAATAGTGTGGGACATGCCCAGGGATGTCAAGTTAAAGCCACAACAAGTATCCATTTGAATTCAAAAATATTCAAAGGGACTTGAGAATAAATTTAGTGTTTCCAAGTGTAAAAATATCACTTGATCATATCATATATCAATGGCATGTGGATAATATCTTGAGTCAGTGGGACCATCAAGATCAGTGGTGTGGGTTAAATCATTCAAATCAAGATCAACAGTGAGAAAAAGGTCAATATGTTAGAGGATCCTAGGATTGAATGTGCATTTAACAAGTGACATGATCATATTGAATTAAAGGATTAATGGTGCATTTTTGATCAAGTAGATCAAGATCAATGACATGCATTCAGCCTTGAAAAAAATATTGATGGTATGAATAAAGTCAAGAAGACAATGAGCCTAAATTACTTGTCACATCACCACATGGCATAAGTGTGTGAAATATATGGATATATGATAGTTTGGTCCGTATAAATCATGTGGGATTGATAAGTGTCATAATCTAGGAAGCCCAAATCATAGATCAATGGATGGTGGTAAAATTCAAAGCTAGGAGACTTTTGATGAAGATTACCAGAGAAGATTTTGATCTAGTTCCTAGGGGCGTACAAGATAAGGACATGTGTTAGAATAAGTAACAATCATATTCTAAAATATGATAAATAGCATGGTAGAGATGCCACATAAGCAAACCTATTAGATCAAAACATTTTTTTGACCCAGATGGGTGAATTCATAGAGCCAAGATCTAAATATGATTCAAGTCAAGCTAGAGTAGATATTTCAAGTTTGAGGGATATCACTAAAGATTAGTTTAAACCTCTAGTTTGAAAATTGAAAACCCATAAAACTTGTTTTATGAGGTTACAATGTTGTTTCATGACTATGTTCATCATTCTTAGAAGTGAGTCCATGTGTATAATGAGTTATTGGCTTCTATTATGCTCAAAGGTAGAATAATTATTTTTAGGAATAATAGAGAGGAAAATGTATTACTATTTGTTGAAATGAGGTTATTCACCCTAGTGGGTCTTTTTTAATACTATGATTATATGAAAACCAATAAATGAGATTACTTTTCATCTAAAGTGAACCTATGCTCAGGTTTTAGAGTAAGGGAAAATATAAATGGGATATGGACAAGTGTCTCATCTTTTCACATATTCATATAATCCACTTTCAGTAGGCACCTATAGATTCTTAAATAAGATGTAATCTTGGCTCTATCAAGTCCATGGATATGAATATTTTTTCCTTATAATGAAGCCAGGTGGAGGAAGACATAGAAATCTAAGAGAAAGATTTTGGGACTGGAGAGTGCAACTGGAGCATTCAATTATTTTTCAAATCCTATATATAATTTTCCTTCTTGTTAATATCATGACTCATTATCTTGAATATATTCTTGTCTTCTAGTGTGTTTCTAAACAAATGAGAAGGCTTAAAGGTTATTGAGATAAATGAAGGTTATTTTGTCGATGGAGGATTAGTCCTAATTTGATCAAAATATGGTTGAGAATTCATTGAAAGGTGGTGACAACTCATTTATTGATTTTTATTGTGTGATTATCCTCTCTCTCCCCATTTTTATCCTATATATCCCATTTTATTCCCTATTTTTTAGAGGAATATCAATTTTGAGAAGATAACTCTCTCATTTTTCAAGAGCAAGAGACTCACATTTGATAAGGCTAGACCCTTTCAAAATTTATATGGAATAACTCTAGAAGCTATAAAAACTTTATTTACCTATCTCTTACCTTTAAATTATGTTTATAAAGATTCTAGATGAGGGAATTATGAAGGATTTTCTTCCATGTCCATTGTCCTTCTTTCTTGCCTAGTTTTAGGTGTTTGAAAGTTAGTTACAGGTTTGAACTCATGTCCTTTCTGCCATTAATGTGATCTTGGTTTGAATCTTAGAATTCATATTTTTCCATTCATTTCTTGGTGAGCCTAGTTCATGAAATACTTATGTAATTAACTAGTCTATGAGGTTGTGTGATCTAACATTATCTTATGCTTCATCAGTGTTTATTTCATGATTATGTGAGTTCTCATTTAAATTTGGTGCATCACCTTTTCAGCTATCTTAGTAACCTTTTACCCCCTCTCTATCCATTTTCCCAATATAATATTTAGTCTATGTGATACATAAAGAGGAATTTGGACTTCTCTAGAGGTTCAACCCCAATATAGGATACCTACATCCTAGGGTTGTTCTAATATTATGGTTGGGAGTAGGGGAGCTTGAATAACTCTCACACAAGGATGAAATTATATGCCACAACAATAACCTTATACCAAAACCCCCATTTATTAAAAAAATTATTAAACACTTAAAAAATACCCATTGTTCCTCAAATTTCAAACATTTACATAGGTGGCATAGTCCTCACTGTCACTTATAATGGATCCACGGATCTATTTTTACATTTTAAAACCTTTAGAAATTTAAATAAATATTGGGTTAAATTTATTAAATTTTTTTCCACAAAAAATCTTAGATAAAACTTTTTGAGATGATGATTTATATTGGGAACCAAATTAAAACTTATTCTATCACTTGCTTGGAATACTTAGTCATGTATTGATTCAATAATTCTAAAATAGTGATCTTTTGAAAAATGACTTGGCCCAATTTATTAACTAGAAAAAATTAGAATATAAAATAACACAAGCTTTCAAAAAATTATGGAAATATTTATTTATCAAATTCAAACATAATATAGTGGAAGAGAATATCTTAAACTTATTCACTAATTATATTCACTCCAAATTGTAATATCATGTATGAACTCTTTCCCCAAAATATTTAGAAGAAGTTATCAACGAATATAAACTTTAAGTCTTCCTTATACAATAATTTTAACCTTTAGACCCTATAATGGGGAATATAATACTTATAAAATATAAAAATTGACATGTAACTAATGATGGTGTTATGGATACTTAGGAATCCATGCACACTATTCAAGTCAATGCTCCAAGAAACCCCATGGAGCCTAATCCTCTAAAACCAAATTTGAATAATTATCATCTTAGTTATACATTTTATCAAGGTCATAATGTAGATGTATATAAACCAATTTCATTAGAAAAAATTCAAAAAATTATTCCATGACCTTCCCCATAAGATCTTGATCCTATATGTCTTATCAAACATTGGTATGCTCCCCATTATTTTTGTTGGTTTCATACTAGTTGGGGTCATTCTTAATAAACTTGTTTTTAATTAATAAACTTTGTTTTGGATTACCTTTTTGGATTTAACTTTGACCATGAATCACTCACACATGTAGGATTGAATTAAAAAGTTATTTAGTCAAACATTAGTCATGTAAACACAAACAATGCATAAAAGACTTAACAAACTAGGCCAACCTATTACAATGGGATTTGTAAATGAAAATTAAGAATAGTTTAAGGAAATAAAATACCAATTACCTTCCCAAGTGATTCCACCATCCAAGAGTGGCTCAAAGCCTATTTTTCCCCTTGATCTAGTGTTCTTGTCTTTGTCAACAATGGATGCTAGGGTCCTCCATCATCTCAAGATTACCATTTATAACCTAGGCTTAAGATAAGAAATCTAATCTATGCATATCAAATTAAGATTTTAAAAAATACACAATGATCAAAACAAAGAAATCTTGTGGATATAATTTTGTATAAGTTTACAATATTTTAGCTTAAAAATGATGTTTTGTGCCCTTTTATTTATAGATTTTTCAAATGGGTCAGGATTAACCATGACCTTCCATCATAAGATTGATATGTATGGACATGAATTAATATAATATTTACAATTAAATCCATAAATATCCTCATAATGATTTGGGAGAAAGGGACATTAATTAGACATGTGTGTCCATAATCCTGATATTTGTTACATTTATAGCTTAAGGTCACTAGGTGATGTAGATATTAAGAATAAATCTCCAATAATGAAATAATAAATAACCTCCATGGAAAATCCACTTAAGCTATTGATTTGAATTAATTAACTTAAACAATATTAATCAATTTTAGTGCAATTCTTTGAAAATTTATGCATAATTAATGAAAATGGTCAGAAAGTCATATTACTAGGCTATAATTTAACTCAAAAAAAAAAGAAGGCAATGCTAGATGCATATGGATTATTATCCCATTTAGGATGTTGTCAACACAAAAAATTACATGACATATACTAATGAATTAGAAGAAAAGAGTGATCCAGAGCACAAAAAGGAAAAATCATCATTTTGACTCAAAATGAGTTGATCAAAGTTAGTAATCACATAAAATGAATTTCCCCATTAAGTAATACATTATACTAAATTATCACTTTTATATGATAAGCTTGAACTATTTAGTATGTTTTTAGTGACTTTGGCCTAAATTTTGCATTTGAGTGCAAATTAAGTAATATTGATAATTTCAACATAAATAGTGTTAGGAATTGGATGTCTATAATACATACACATCAATAAGATTATGAAATATTAGTTAAGGCTCATTAAATTAAAAATTAAAATGAATCCTTAAATTAAGTCAATGCTCACTTACCTATTTATAAGGATCCCCTTCATAATCATCAAGCTAACACTAATCAAACTCCTACTATGAACAATGTCAAACATTATGTGGATCCTAACATAAACAATAATAATTTTGTCAATGTGAATAACATGTGGAGATTATTCTCTTATATTTATCATTATCCAACCTCTAACCATAATAATTTTCCAAAATTTTACATTGTTCATTTTTCTTACCCATCCCATCTCACATAATA
The DNA here is from genome assembly GCA_037957365.1 of Torreya grandis. Classification (NCBI taxonomy): domain Eukaryota; kingdom Viridiplantae; phylum Streptophyta; class Pinopsida; order Cupressales; family Taxaceae; genus Torreya; species Torreya grandis. The sequence continues at coordinate 3,250,672 of JARHVA010001182.1, forward strand.
GGGGCATGCAGAACCAACAAACACACAAGAATTAAATCCAAAAATCCAAATATATAATACATCACATACCATTTATATAATTTATAATCCTTATACAACTAATATATCTCAATTGGAAATCCCATAAACTCCATTTGGTATTTCTTCCACTCAAATATAAGAAACAACAAAATATAGCACCATGCACCTAATATAACACAATTACCCATAACCAATCAACCAAAAATAAAATAAACATACCTTATACACATCAATTTAAATGAATTTATACCACACCCTCAAAGTATTCATTTCAACATTATGCACCTTTATCGAATGAAACTCTAATAGGATGTGATTAATGGGACCCCATATCTTAACTTTGACATCTCCCATCTTCCATCTTAAATCCATTTATTAGAATATTAAAAAATTATTGTAATAAATTAATGAAATTATTTTTCAAAATGAACATCCATTATCGCCCACCCATGGGGAAATGGGCTACCTTTTTAGGATCTAAAGATAACATCCTATGATAGTGTGAATAAATATTTATCCACAATGATGAAAGAATAGACACATCTCTTTCACTCAAATTCCCTATCTCTTCCATGATTCGTGATGAGATATTTCTTCATGTATATTAACACACAATGTTAATTAGCATACAAATATGAGATATCCTAGTCAAGAGTGTTTTAATCAAGGAAGGATTAGGCACTTATGTAGCTTCCCTAGATTTCATTAAAACACTTGGATACTCTAAAAATAATCTTAAATCCATGAAATTTACTTGTGAAGGATATGATCTAAGATACATTCCTCCTTTAGGTTGTGTTTATATTATTATCATGGTTCCCTTAGTCATAATAAATATTAAAGTCATGATTTTTAACTTTTCACTCTCTTATGATATCTTACTTGTTCAACCTTAGATACATCACATGAGAGAAGTCACCTCATTGTCATGCTAATGTGTTAAATTTCACTATAATGGTGTTATATACAAGATCCAAGGTGATACAAATCCTTAGAATTTTGAACAATTCCAAGAAAGAGGTATTTTTAAAATAACTACCCTTGAACCTTTACCTATCATCCCATTTCAGGAATTGCAACACATTAATTATGCCATCAACTCTAGTATAGGTTATAATGGTCATCATGAATCAATAAAAAATAGGAAACCTAATCTTATATACTCTAATGATGATGAAATAGGTAAGATCAATTTTAAAATAAAAACTTTTGATCTCTCTCCTAACATAAATTACTCAATTACCTTCTTCTCTATGACCTCAATATCATAAAAAACATCTAATAAAATTCTAGGTACCATAACAAAAATTAAAATTTCCTTTCACCATACATCGATAAAATCATTGATACATGTACTATTGATAATTAGACTCATAATTATGATGATGGATATTATTTGGATGATCCGTTTTTCATTAGCTTTGATCAATCTATAAATGTAGTTATACTTAGATATCATTCTTATTTATAACATTCTATTACTTTACTCATGTAGTTCATTCTCTTGATATAGTACCTAATATTAGTTCTTCATCTGATATTTACAAGTTCAAGATGGATCACACATACACTCTCCTCCAATCATTTATGAACCTCTTTAGAGTATACTTATGAGATACGCCATGACAATACCTTATCTTTTTTCTATATTTCATTATCCTTCTAGTGATTATTGACTATGTTAGGATGGGACCTTACCAATTTTCTAGATTACATGATCCTTCCAACTTAGTTCATCTAGATATGTCAACTATAATACATTGACCTGCTATAAGTTTAATTATTAATACAATCCAACCTAACATTGATCCTATTATGATTTTACCTCTTGGTTATGGCATATTACCTTTGAATAAGCTTGATACTTTACCATTATGATGGTATATTTTCCTTATTATGATATCTATATAGTTATCAATCATTGGGCCAAGGTGATCTAGGCAACAATTTAGGCGACAATCCGGGTGACAGTTCCACCCCAATTGATGATGGAACTTCCGACAGTCATAACTTTTGCACCATAGCTCTAATTGACTCACCGTTTGAACCGTTAGAAAGATAATAATGAGAATAACATTGTGAAATGGCATGTATCTCTTCTCAATGAATTTTTACCCCATAAAACCCAATGGAAGTGCCTCAAATTTCAATTTTAATAGTGCAGTCTAAAAATAGTAAGTTTATAAAAATAGTAATTCCTCAAATTTTGTATTGTTTTAAATATTAGAAGTCAAACAAATTAATGTCCCTCAAGATTTGTGACCTTCCACATCCTCCCCATGCTTTAAAAATGCTTATAAATGAAGAGGTAATGTGAAATATGAAGATAGACATCTCTTCCCAGAGATAAGCATATATTTGTATTACGATCTTGAGTAATACTACATCTCTTCTCAAAGAATTCATTGTTACTATTTTATTTATATGGTATTGATATATTTATCAACTAGAACTTCTAAGTTTTGGATCAGTGGTAGCAGATTAGTTTGTCTTGAGAGTGTATGATCTCGAGGACGAGGTCAGGCTACAAGAAGCTTGAGTGGGAAACAATAGAGCTTCCAATTTTTCCACCTGTTCACTCCAAATGATTTCAAATGGTGGATGACATAGAGACATCTGATCCTTTCAAGGAAATGGTGAACAAAGTCCTCTAATGGTAATAAGCACAAATGCTACAATAATTTTCCCAAATTCTTCAAACACTTTCGATGGGGAATCCTGGCTCTGCGACTCCACTTCTTAGGTCCTCATCTAAGGAGCGCCCTTTTAGTGACCCAACACCCTTCAACGTCCATGTAAATTTTGATATTCCTACATTTGAAGGAAAAATCAATGCTGATGTAGTAGAAAATTAGTTGGATCAATTGTCTTCCTAATTCTTTGTAAATAAGTTCACCAATGGAAAAACTATTACTTTTACTCTTTTGAAATCAACATTGCCTATGAAAAACTGGTGGGAAGTGTACAAAAAGAGGTTCAGTATAGATGACATTGGCCTTGAGGTGGAACCTACCTGGGATGATTTTTTGGAAGTGGTGAAAGAAGAATATTATCCCATTGGAGCATATGATGATCTGTACATACAGTGGCAATAACTTTGCCAAGGTAAGGACCAATTTTTTCAAGATTACATAGACACTTTTCATTCTTTATCTGCAAGATTGGGAATTCAAGAAAGTGAGAAACATAAGACTCTCAAATATCATGGTGGACTAAAATGGTACATATGGGGGGAAATGGAACTCTTCAATTTGGAAACCCTTAATGAGGCATACAAATTCATAGTGAAGATTGAATAGAAGCATGGCAGAAAGAATACGAAGAATCAACCATAAAAATGGAAAAGTGATAAGGAAGGTCAAACACGAGGCCAAAATTGGAAGCAAAAGGAGTTTTAGGATAAGAAATCCTAGAAAGGGAAGGCTAGAAAATGGTGTGATTACCACAAAACTAAACTAACTCCAAAGAAGAATGTCAAACCATCAAGTCATTACTTTATAAGTCACGATACTCAACATCTACTACTCTACCTCATACATAACCCACACTTGAAGAGGATGAAGAAGAAATTGTAGATGTTGAGCTTGAAACCATTGTCACTTCATCATAGCCCTATGAGGAAAGACCAGATGACAAGGAAAGATTGTCCCACTACAAATTATGGGTAAAAGGCAAGCCTTTGCATTTCATTCTTGATAGTGGGAGTCAAAAGAATTTAATCTCTACCAAAGTTGTGAATAATCTAAATCTATTCATGAAGCCTCATCTAAAGCCCTACAATATTGGATGGTTGAGCCTAGGGAGAGACCTTTGTGTCACCCATCAGTGTCTTCTTTCACATGCTATAAAACCATTCCAAGATGAAGTCTTGTGTGATGTGGTCAATCTAGATGTTTATGATGTACTCCTTGGTTAGCCATTCATGTATAATCGACATGGAATCTATGAATCACATACCCAAAGGATCACCCTCACTCTTGGAACATGGAGATATAGGGTACCAAAGGTACCACCTCCCACATCTGTCTCCCTAATCAGTGCTAAGCAATGCAAGAGATTGGTGGAGAAAACAAAACAATTTGTTCTCATGGTGGTTAAGCCACAAAAATCCAAGAAGGCTGATGTTGTATTCCTAACTACACAATCAACACAACAATAGAAGCAAATAGGACAAATCACAAGAGAATATGATGACTTATTCAAGTCACCCATAGGAGTTCCACTACATTTCCAAGTAAAACATTCTATAGATTTGATCCCAAGATCACCTTTGCCTAACAGTCCTATGTATCACAGATTAGTTTTAGAGAATGATGAGATAAAAAGATAGATTCAAGAATTGATCCAAAAGGATCACATCAACCCAAGATCTTCACCTTATGGTAGCTTAGTTGTATTGGCACCAAAGAAAGATGGAACATGGAGGCTTTGCATTGACTACTGAGCCCTGAATAAAATCTCTATGAATAATCACTATCCTCTCCCTAGGATTGATGACCTGTTGGACTAGCTCTATGGTGTGAAGTTCTTCGCCAAAAGTGATCTCAAATCTAGTTATCACCAAATTCTCATCGATCCCACTGATGTGTGGAAGACTGCATTCAAATCTAAGGAGGGGCTCTTTAAATGGTTGGTTATGACTTTTGACTTAACTAACACACTTGCAACCTTCATGAGGATGATGGATGACATCCTATGATCCTTCACCAACTCATTTATGGTTTTCTACTTAGATGACATACTCATCTATAGCAGAACAGGGGAAGAACATTTACAACATGTTCGTAAGGTGCTTCAAACTCTTCAGGAGCACAAGTTGTATACAAATCTTAACAAATGTACATTTGGGATGACAATAATTTAGTACCCTAGGTACATTATGAATGAAGAAGGGGTCCATGTTGATCCAAAAAAGATTTGGGTTATTTGAGAATGGCCCACACCAAGGACCCTCATAGAGCTTCACAACTTTTTGGGTCTTGCAAATTTCTACCACAGGTTTGTTCTTGGATTTTCACATGTTGCTTGGTCACTAACCCAAGTGACTAAAGGAGGATCTAAAGATACATTTTAGTGGGGTTAAATCCAACAAAGGGAATTTCATAATTTGAAGAATAGACTCTACTCAACCCTCGTTCTTGCCTTGCCAGATTTGCATCAACCTTTTGAGTTGATGACAGATGCATCTAAATATGCCATGGGAGCCATCATCATGCAACATGGCCATCTTATTGCATATCATAGTGAAACTTTCACTGATACAGTTAGGAAATATCCAACATATTATAAGGAGCTCTATGCCATTGTGCAAGCCTACAAATAATGGAAACACTACATCTTAGGGAAAGAAATGGTCATTCACACTGACCACAGGTCATTGGAATTCATCGAGACACAAAGAAAACTCTAAAATGAGAAGCATCAAAAGTGGGCCACATATCTTTAGTAATTCCACCCGATAATCAAAAAAAAAGTGGGAGCTCAAATACATCTACAAATTGTCTGAGCTGCCCACCAATTACTGGACTCACAATAGTTTTGGATTTGTGCAAACATGAGACTACCACTTGGGGTACTCTTTATGAAGCAAATCCTACCTTTGCTGATACATATCAAGCATTTTAAAAAGGTAAACATGTTTCTAATTTATATTTGCAAGATAATGTCCTCTGTCATATGGGGCACATCTGTGTTCTAGTTGTAGAGCAACTAAAGATGATATGGAAAGCACACTTTAGTAGGATAGATAGACACTTTGGTATTGAAAAGACATTGGTAGTTCTTAAAAAACACTTTTACTAGCCCCATATGCAAAAGGATGTGGAAATATATCTCAAATATTGCACCCCATGTGCAATAGCCAAGCCAACAAATAACAAGCAAGGATTATACATGCCATTGCCAGAACCAACCAGGCCTTAGAAATCCCTCTTAATGGATTTTCTCTCAGGTTTGCCCACTTCAAAACATGGTAAGGATTGTATTTTTGTGGTATTTGATCATTTTTCAAAAATGGCTATCATGATTGCTTGTAAGAAAAATATATCTACTGAAGAAATTGCTCAACTATATTTTAGTCATGTATGGCTCCATTTTGGTCTCCCCAAGTCCATTGTCTCAGATCAAGATAGCAGGTTCTTGAGCATCTTCTAGTCCACTCTATGGAAGATGATGGATACTAAGCTGATGAAGTCCACAGCCTTCTATCTGTAGATTGATGGTCAAACAGAGGTGGTAAACCACTTTATTGTTCACATGATTCAGATGTATTACTCTAAACATCCACACACATGGGATGAGGGACTTATTTTCATAAAACATGGATACAATCAGGCACTGCACAACTTGACCAAGCACAGTCCATTCCAAGTATTTTTTGGGTTCCAACCCATGGCACCAATTGATATAGCTATTCCATTTTCCACCATGGAATACACACCTCATGGAAGATCTGAGGTAGCAAAAACAACAAAGTTTATTAAACAAATGCAACACATATAGTAACAAGTTCATGACATCCTAGAGAAGATGAATTAGAAGTATAAGCAATGCCATGAAAAACACAGGATTACACACCATTTTACTATGGGTGACAAGGTTTGGTTACAACTTCAGAAGGAATGACTTTTAGGCCCACACAAAAAGATTCAGCCTCTATGATATGGTCCCTACACCATCACCAGAAGAGTTGGATAAAATGATTTCAAGTTGAACCTACCAGCCTACCTTGGTCTACATCCAATATTCAATGTGGAGTTCCTCAAACCATATCACCCACCTCTCTTAGACACTTCAGTTGTAGTAGAACAACTAGACATTGATGAGCTTAATCCATAGAGTTTTGCTCTAGTGGAAGAGGATCAGATTGTGGATACCTAGATGAAGAAAACAAGAGGATGCTCTATTTCACTTTATTGAGTGGTCAAAAGGGGCCAACTTATCCATCAAGGTGAGTGGATCACAAAGAATCAAATCAAGAAATAACTACCACACTTGATGGGGAACATTGATGCAATGGGGACCATTGCTTTTCAAGGACGAAGGAAATTGATCCAAAACATAGAAGTTTTGGTTGATAAATATCTCAGTAGCATAGAAATAACACAGTAACAATGAATTCTCTGAGAAGAGATGTAGTATTACTCAAGATTGCAATACATGTATATACCTATCTCTGGGAAGAGATGTCTGTCTTCACATTTTGGGTTACCTCTTCATTTATACACATTTTTAAAGCATGGGGAGGATGTGGAAGGTCACCGATCTCAAGGGAGATTAAGTGGTTCAACTTCCAAGATTTAAAACAATACAAAATTTTAGGAATTACTATTTTTAGAAACTTACTATTTTTAGACTACACTATTAAAATTGAAATTTGAGGCACTTCCATTGAGTTTTCGTGGGTCAAAATTGATTGAGAAAATATCCATGCCATTTCATGAAGTTCTCCTCATTCTTAGCTTTCCAACGGTTCAAATGGTGAGTCAATTGGAGCTACGGTGCAAAAGTTATGGCTCCCGAAAGTTCTGTCATCAATTGGGGTGGAACTGTCACCCGAATTGTGCCCTAAATTGTTGCCTGGATCACAAGGATTATGAGGCACATCAGCTACAATAAGCCTCAGGTTCTAATTCTAACATAGATATCTAACTTTCACTTTCTATTAATATATGTAATTTTTAATTTTATGGTACACATAATCACTCCACTACTCATTTGTGATAGCTTTAATAATACATTGATACACTTTATCTAGATATATCACATTCAAAATAAAATATTCTATCACCTCTTAATATACTTTTATAATACATCCCCAAATATGGGTAAGTATATTTACTTTGGCATCAGTTTTCCACACACCATAATGATAGATTTCAAGTGTTCCAATGACATGTTCATGAATTTCCACTACCTACACTTTCACTAGCTCAGCCTCATTCTTGAAGACATTTAAGGAAAAAGGTTCTTTGTCCATGACCTACATCACTTCATAGATTTGAGGATACTAGTCACATTTTAGTTCTTCATAATTAGTATCCCACATAGGATGTGCTTCATGGGCATCATTCTTATTCTATAAAATCTACCTTTTCTTTAGAGATGATATGATAGGAAGTATTTTTATGACATTCTAAAAATATTTATGAAACTTTGATTAACATCAAAATACATCTACACAAGGATGCATAAGATATTATGGATAATATTTGTCATCAAATTTATCAGTATTTGTGAACACATAATGGTGTTATATCACATTATTATATGTATTGGATTTGGTTTATGAGCATGTATGGATTATTTTCATGTCTCATGGATTACTTTATTTTCATGCATTAATTTATTTTTTATATTTTAAATCTAATGTCTTATGACTTAAATCAATATTTCATGGATTACTTTGAATTTCATGGCTTAAATCTTAGTACTACATAGTTCAAATCTTCTCTCACCTTTTCTTATTATTACCTGATTTATATTTCTTATGCTTATTATGTCATTTTCCTTTCAAAACAAGATATTTATTATTGTGGCATGATTCTAAAAGCCATATCCATTTACTACTATATTTACCATATGATCAGTTATAAATAATACTTATCATTTTATCACTACATAAATATATTTCTTTTGATATCCATTTAGCCCCCTTATTTCCTCTTCATATTAATCACACATATGGTTAAGTATTGAGATCACATACTAGTTTTTAGGCAAGCCTAATCATTTAGTAAAATAAGTAAATACCTTTAGGTACTTTGTGTCATATAACTAGAACCTAAATATTATCTATGTTTGTCACTTTTATCACTCATTTTTGGTTATTACAAATTTATATATATGAGGAATATAAAAATACATAAAAATTTAAAATACAAATCCTTTAAACAAGAGGCAATGATAAAAAATAAAACATGAACATTCAAAATTCAAAATCACACCAAAATATGTCATTAGTATCTAAGCACATATTGTATTCCTAATCAAAGCTCAAAATCCATAGTTGGATTCACAATAGATTTGAGGTCCATTTGGGTGTGTTAGGCCATTAAATTTGGATATGATATTTTAAAATTATCTATAGTGCTACCTAATTATTCACACAATTATCCAATCTTTGTGGTAGACCAATGGATTTGTAAGGGATCCTAAAGAATGGGGAAAATATTGTGTGAAGGTAAGTCCATTTTAATTTTAATTTATATATAAACTTCATGAGTTTATGTTAGTACTCCACTTATTTTCCCATAAATTTTTGTGCTTATCATGAAAAAATACCTTTTGGCATTTGACATCCACTAAATTCTTAGTGTGTTCCTACTTACTTAGTATGTCTCATACTTACTAATGTTTAATTACGAAAACCTATGTCATGATTTTTCCATTCCTTACTTCATTAAAATAATCCCAATCTTCCTCCTTGAATAATATGTTTTGTTAACTGATCATACCCCTAGGGTTATTCCTTTTGTCAGTTGAATATATGACCTTAGATATGAGCAAGCCTTCCTCATAAACATATCCTTATTTCCTACAACTATTAAAAAATATTACCATTTATCTTATTGGTTTTCCCTTTGTGAGTTTCAATGTAAGACATTGGATAGAAGTAGGCTTTCCTCATAAAATATTACAAAAATTTCCAAACCATGATTAGTCACAAAAATAACTATCAATATTAATATTCTCATCCTATCTTACTTACCATTTTGTCTTGCATTATTGTAAACTTGATTTAGTATTTTTTATTATATGCACCTAAAGTGATTTGCTTCATTATTATTGACTAATATTCATATTAGTCAACACTAACTATGCTTAATATATTTTATTCTACTAATTTATCCTATTTCTAAATATATATCTAATATTACCCTTTAATATTCCTTCAGTCACTAACCTTATTTATCACATTCCTTCATTAATTCTTCTAAATCTCCCATTATCCTAATATAATCCTAGTTATCCATTATATGGGAATTTAAAATTCCCATAACCCCACCTACCCACCTACTAGCCTACACCCTAGATTTTTATACATCCCTATGTCCCTAATCCTATCCCAATTCCCATCTAACTCCCACCTAATCCTCCATTATCCCTAAACTAATGGTGAAGTCTCTAGAATTGGATAATATCCTCCAAGTCTCCAGAATTCTCCAAACTAGATATTTCTAAGGAATTTAATATTCCTTAAATAATACATGGCCATTGATATCATCTCTATAATTTAAAATTAAAACCTTTCATCTTACCTCCTAAATATGTATAACCAAGGATCCTCTTCAATGGAAGCCAATCTCTAAGATCATATCAAATCCATGTCAAAACCAAAATATAATTTCCATAACATCATCATGCTAATCTGATCCTTATCAATAAGCATTCTCGTATCCAATCCGTGTCTAGACATTGAATCTATCATTAATAATCCTTCATCATGACATCACTATGCCAAATAATATGAGTCTACATGCAATCACAAATCCATTAGAACATACTAGAAGGAGGTGATATGAAGCAAGGAATTTGTTAAAGTCTGTGTCATTCTAATTTGTTTTATGAATCCTTCTTAATAGGTAGTTTGAGTTTGAGTTTGAATTAGCTTGTTTAAATTCATAGTGAGCTCAAAATATTTCTACATTTTTATGACCACGGTGAGATGGTTGCTCCCATTTAATCAATTTTACTTGTTAATTATATTTTTACTGACCTAAATGTACAATTTGTAGACATGACATTGTACTAGTAGTCATGATATTATGTAGGTCAGTTACAACATTTAGACCCATATTAGCAATTTTTTACTAACCTATGGCTATTTGTAGGTTTTATTATCCCTTTGACAATACCATAAGTCAATAGTAGAGATATTATTAAGGATAGTTGTGATATTGCCTAGCAAAATTATAACTTTGTAAACCAACAATGGTTTGTCCTATAGGTCCCATCATTCAACGATACCATGACTTAACTAATTAAAAAATTTCCCTATAATTCATGATATCATTTATCATAGCCATAATATTATCAGGTCTAAATCATCCATTTCATCAACTAATCATTATTTTCATCTGACCCATTGTGTACTCCTTTTATAATTTCCTATGTGTTTTTTAAAGGCTCTAACCCCTTTATGTGTAGGAATTAAGGATGAAATATGGATTAGGAACAATTTAATCAAACAAGACTCAATCCACAATATCGTTACTCTCCCAATAGCCATATTGTCCTTATAATCATGGGATTGTGGTCAAGAGTCATGGTATTGTCATTTATCACAAATATCCTAATGATTGACCTCTCTCATTTGATCTATAGTATCTTACTCTAATTATTTGTGATTTTACAATAGGTTTTGTTATAATATAGTTTCTTGTTCGATATTTTAAGGGTTTCTACTTTATACTCAGACCTATCACTTAACCCCCAAATATTGTATCAAAATCTTGTATTTTTTTTATCTGTAGGGTTAGCAAGGAAGGAGGAACAATTTAAAAACCAAAATCACACTTGACCTTAATCCTTTCCTAATTTTTGACAAACCCACAAATATCAACCTTTTTAGAGTTACAATATTATCCTAACAAAAAATGGTATTATATTGATAGTGATGACTTTGTTATTTAACCTAGATTTATTAAAAACGTTTGCCACTTTGGGTTGATTTTGTTTTTCAAATGGTCATATGTCATCTTATAGAGTAGTTCTAAATTTAAAATCATTTCTCTAACATTTTGATTTTGATCAATTTTGGTTAAAATATCTTCTTAATATATTAGGTCAAAATTTGAAAATATCATAAATATCATATTATAGTTTATCATGATCATCTATACATAATAATTTTTTTGCATCCAAAACAATTTATCATAGCCTACATATATCTTTGTATATTTCAAATATAGTCAAATATGAATGTTTTGTAATTTTTTATAATATCTCAAGTATCAAATTTTTGACAGTCATGGTTTTGTAGTTCTTAGTTATGGTTTTGTAGTTTATGACAAAATCATGATTATAAATTTTATAATCATTAATGATATTATTGATCTTAGTCACAATTTTGTCAGTCTAACCAATGTATTATAGGTAACCATCATGGTCATCTCTGAATCACAATATCATAATTCTTAAATAGCATGTTTGACTTCCCAGTCACAGTATTGTAGTCTCTGATTGTGAGATTACCCTATGTATTTATAGGTTTGATATAAGTCTTGAGAACTACTAATATTTAACTTATAAGACCTCTCTTTTGAGTTCCAATCAAACTACTAAGCTATGTACTTGTAGGTCACCCATCAAAGATCCATTTTGGCACTCTTAAAATATTTTTTGACCATTTTTGTATATATATATTTTTAAACATCTTATTGTGTGCTTATATATTATTGTATTTACTTATTGTACATAATCACACATCTTAATTCAATTGGTAAATTAATATTTTGGCTTACTTATTTGTTACTTAGGGCTACAGTTGGCAATTCCTTGCATTAATTCTTAGGAGATCAAAAACTACCTATAAACCCCTTTCCCTTTTATAGGGGGTTGGTGATGTGGATTTCCTCACTGTGCATCTCCCAATCTCCATGTTCTAATGGAGTTAAAAAATTAGGATAACTGTTGCTGTGGCCTAAGAAGAATTCCCCATAAAGGGTTCTGTGGAGTGAGGGGTGATTAAGTTACAATACCTAGCATAATTAGACATCAGACTACATAAAATTGGGCCCTAACATACCATCACATATATTAGGGATGAGCCTAGATAACCTATGTATACCTAGTATAAAATCCTTCAGCTATAAAAGGTGTATCATTATAGGAGTCCATATCAACTTTGATGTAGAAACCATGTGTAAACAGGGTTGAGAGGGTTCAATTGATACCATAATGGGTCATTGGCCTAAAACCCCACCTATAAATCATTTAAATGGTTTGGGAATCATGTTACACAACCATTAGTTTACTAATCATAGGGATTATGTTTTTCTTTCTTGGGTATGTGTTGTGATAAACTCATACTATATGTGAGCCAAGTAAGCCTTTTACCTATCCATAACTATCAAGGTCCTTCACACATATCACCTTGTATCATTTATACCTATCATCATCCCCTTTATCATTAACATGTTTTCCCTCATATATCCTTCTCACATCATCATATTTTCATCATCATATTGTCATTATTATCTTTTACATCATTGTCCTCATCTCACTATACATCCCTCATTCCTTCTTAGTCCCCTGATATCCATATATCCTTGATCATCACCCCTTAACCTTTACCTAGCCATCATTGGTCATACCTCCATTACCTACATTTGGTCTTATATATCCTTATCCCATAATCTCCTTGTACATATATCCTTGTACCTTATATTCATCATTGGTTATTACTCCAAAACCAACTTATCCTAATCACCCACACCTTATCTTGTGAATCCTTTCCATCTTATATCCTTATCCCACACCATATCTTGTTTATATTCCATCCTAGTCTAACCATATACCCTCTTCATAAGTCATACACCCATCCTTGTCATACTATATTATTATCATTATCCCCCATCACCATTGTGTATCCATCACCTCCTAATTCAACTATATCTACCCATCACCTCATCTACTCACATATCTTAATCACCATCTTGTACCTATTGTCTATATCCCATCTACCTGATCATATCTCCATCCCCTCATATTATATTCATATTCACTCATCATTATTCATACCTCATCATCTACATATCCTAATCATCTTGTTTGGTACATATTTATCTTAGGCACCCCATATTTTACATACTTATTCATCTTACATATCCTTTCATACCCTCTCATCATCATCCCATTGTATATATATTATACTTTTTTACATCCTTTTACACATCCCATACTATCTTTTCTTCATCCCATCCTAGTCTAATGACACTCATTTATCATTGGTCTCATCCCCTATCACTTCCATCTTATCTTGTACATCCTTGTCATTATCCCTTAGTAATTATTATCTTATTGTTTCCTTCTTAATATCCTATCCCATATCCCATATTTTCCTCATCCCCTTCAACATTGATTACATCCATTCATCATTTATCATTACCTCATCCTTTTCTTGTACATGCTAACCCTCTTGTATATCCTTTTATCATGTACTTCCCTATCATCATCACATTATACCCTCCTTATTGGCCTATTCAAACTACCATATTAATTACCTCTTAGTCAAAACATCATTATCATCATATTGTCCATATTATTCTTTTATATCCATTTGGTCTTTATTCCATCCTAAATCTAGTCATCCCCATCTTATCCTATCTCATCATTGATCATAATACCACACCATCCCATCCCTATTTTATCATTTCCTTTTAATATATTTATCCCATCACCATCTTATCTTCAACCCATCCTAGTCTAGTCATATCCACCATTCGTCATCACCCCATTCCTTACATATCTTAATCATCATCTTGTATATATTTGTTTCATCTTCTTGTACATAATTATGTTTTTTTACATCCTTTTACATCTCTAATATTATATCCTATCATCCAAATCATCATATTCCTCCTTCTGGTCACACCATTATATCACTCATCATTAGTCATACCCCTACCCATATTATAATCACATATCATCCACATCAAGTCCATCTTATCCTTATCTTACCTCATCATTTGTCTTGGCCTTGCCTTATAATCATAGTTGGCTTTAAGGGTCACATATGGGTCTAATCCATCCCCATTTAATCCCTTATAATTTCATCAACATATATCATCATACTTATCCCCTCCTTACATCATCTTATCACGAAACCATAATCCCATTCAATCTTCATCTTGAAAAAAAATAGTCTAAGTTCTTGAGCTAATTCTATCCTCCTATCTTATTATCATCTTATCACCTTAGCTCACTATCATTCATCCTTTGGTCTGATCTCATACCCTAATCATTATCTTGTTGTCATCTTATCACATTATTGGGTTTAATCTAGAAAATCCATTAACTATTAGTCATCCTTAATCTAGTCATCTTGCCTTATTCATAACTAGCACCCATCATATTGTCCTTTTGCTAGTTTAAATTTAGGAACCCATCAAAATCCCTCAATCATTTTTATAGGTTGATAAAAAGACATTGATGATGGGTTGTTCACACCTATTGTACTATCGATATGAAATTTGATCATTATCTTTAATCTATCAGTCTATCATCTATCTTATCTTTATCATCATACTATCTTAGTCCCTTGATCTATTTTATCCAATAATCCATATACAATCCTTAGTTTACCTACCCCATCATCCATAATTCATCACCAATTCCTCAGAGACTTAGACCCAGTTTGTGTAGACCAATATATCGTGGCTAATAAGAATGATGTCTTATTATGAGCTCTAGAAATGGGTGATCTCCTACCCTCCAACCTCAATCCCATTTCACCCAAACCAACATCCTACATCCCTCCTCATCTATAACCTCCTCACCTATCAAAATCCATCTTAGCATTCCTTGATGTGGCCACCCTAATCAATTAATACATCACAAATAATAAATATGAGTTCCTCTTGTGGCTATGGAAGATGGGTACCCACTTCCCTAATGATGCTGATCTAAAAATCCTAATGTCATATCTTAAAAAATAATATTATTAATCCTCATCCCCATCTCATTCCTTTTCACCATCCACTAGTCCTCATCCTAGCTATGGTATTTATAATTCACAAATTTCTTCATTCCATAAATATCTTGATGAAAACCAATAGGAAGTTTTCTTATGGCTCCTTAATATGGGTGTCTAATTTCCTAAATACCTTTATCCCATCCTATTCACATTACACTTCATTCCAAACGATCCATGTCAGTCTCCTTCCTATCCCCCATTCAGTAGTCATATTTAATCATCTACCCCTTCCCCTACTAACAATGGGAATCTAATATCAGCCACTCTTCCATCTACTCAACCAAATCAAACACCATCTAATGACAATTCCAATGCTTATACATCCAAATTACAAAATGAAGTGAGTCCTTATACTCATCTTCCTATGTCATTGGAATCCCTTTTTAAACAACTAGTTTCCACCAACATGATGGTCTATCTATCTATCTGACATCTGAATCCCACCAAAATTAAACCCTCTTAGTATAAATCAAATTGATATTATCTCTAACATCAAACTTATGGGCAATCCCTTAAGTGATTTCAACCTTTCCAAGATTATCTTTAAGACCACATTGATCGTGATGATATAGTAATTGAGGATGAATTAGATGAATTTAAATCCTTGGGTGAATAAGAAGAGGAATTCCAATATTCCATTCCCTATCATGATCATTCCCTTCCCCTTAAAATATAAGGTGAAGACATCCTATCCCTCTTACATGATCCCCCCATTGAACCCAATTCCATTTATCACACACCCAACCCTCTCTTTTCTCATCCCATCATTCATCCATAATCTCCCTCTTTCTCATCATAATAAATACCCCATGTTGAGAGGGCAATTATGGAAAATCACTCCCCTAATAGTAGTATAGCATCATGCACACCAAATTAGGCATAAAATTCATTATTATTATCATATTCAACACTAGTATCCAAATCAAATTTCTCATCAGAAACATCATACCTCATTTATTTTTCAATAAATGCTTACTCTTTTGAAGATTCCCACAATATGGAAAATAAATAATTACTAGTCATATTTTTTGGTCCCACTAAGACTGATGAAGTCATAACTAAATTCTTTAATGTTTTATCTATCAACGATTTATAGAGTGGATTTGATCCTACCTTGGATATGTGTCTTAATGGTCCTTTTGAGATTTTTGAGGAAGCTTTCTTTGATGTTGAGGCTAGGGCTCCTAGTGACCTTTATGAGGACTATGCTACCCATTATCCCCTTAATCCATCTCATCCTAGTAATCTTCCATATTTAATCCATCATACCTATATCCCAATCTATAAAGGGAACATATAAAAACATGCATCTTTAGATCCCCTTTTACATTTAATATCATGTACCATAAATACAATAGTCAAAGACCATATTCCTAAATTCATAAATCATGATCAAGTAATTTTTGATCCCTTAAATAATAATCAATAAAAGACAAATCATCAACCTAATAAAATAATGTATCCCCCTAGTGAAACCCAATATTAGGCACTATGGGAATATCAAAGTCAAAATACTCATATATCAAGTCAAAAATCAATCTCCTCTACTGAAACCCAAAAACTAGAACTAGGGGGTAGTCAATATCAATTCCAATCAAGAAATTAAATTAAAAATTATAATTCCAACCATCCTTTTAATGTTTGGTTCAATTAATCAAAAAATAAGAGGTCTTGGATCCCTTACTCTCATAACATTAATCTAAATAATCTCCTTTACCATATCCAATAGTGTATGCAATTGTTGAACCCCATTTTCACTCCCCATCCCATCATATCATTCATTATAACATCCCTACTTCCCATCATATATCCCATCATCACAATCATGAAATCCTCCCATCCAAATCACATCTCAAATCCTTTGGCAACATGTCCCTCATATGGGTTACAAAGATACTTGTCTAAAATGTCTAGAGGATGTTATATCAAGAATCAATATAGGTCACCATCACATAGTCCTAGTATCTCACATCCCCATAATAGGTGTCAAATAAAATGTCCATATATCATCAGAATATTGCATCTCACCCATCACTAATAAATTAGTATACATTAATAAAGTTAAAAAACACATTTATCCAATGGTGAAAATCATCTTTTATCACGTTGGACAAGTACCATGATGAAAACTGGTTTCCAACATCATGGTAGAATAATTTATTATTTGCATTGTTCCTCAACACTTGGGATAGAATACATCTATTTCATATCCTCATCCATCCATCCCATTTATCACATCCCTTATCCACATAATCTATATCACCCACCATCTCATCCCTTGATCCATAGTTATTATCCATCATCTACCATCATACCTCTTATTATTTCTTGTCTTGACCTTCATAAGGAAGTGGAAGGTGTCTTTTGAATTGTCCCATAGCCATCTTGGTATATTCTCTAATGAACACTTATGCAACTAAGCATTTTATTCCTTTACAATGTGATCATTGGTAATCCTGAGTCCATTTCTTTTTGGCCCTCATTCCTTTTTTCCATCATCCTCATCTTTTTGTCATTTCATTCACCATCCCATCAATCATCCCTCATACTTATCTTGGTTTCTATGCTTAGTATTCCCTTTTCTAGTAACCCCTTTATACAATGTACATACATATCCCAAAAATTACTAAAATTTGAAATATGTCAAAAAAAATCTGAAAATCATCAAAATATGAAAAATCTAAAGATAGTCCCTGGTGTGTTGTCTTATGCCCAATCCCCTAATCACATCCATATCCATGTCATGTGTCTTTTAATATCCCCCATATTTGTAAATAACGTCCATTATTGGCACCAAAGTAAAGTGGTCACCCATCTCTCCATCTCTTTATCATCCTTAATGTAAGTATTTATTGGCACATATCACCTTATCAAGACTTTAATCTAGCACCCATCACATCTCCATCAAAGCCTATTCATATCTAGAACCCATCCAATAACTTATCTACTAGTATGAAATATACTTAATCCCATCACTTTATCTATCATTTCATCTTCATACCTAGCACCAATCTAGTCACTTATTTGATAGTATGAAATGTATTTGATCCTAGCATCTCCTAGTTTCCTTTCTATATTGGAATCTTGGAAGGCCTTGTCTATTGGTAATCCTTGGTCATCACTTTTTTAAAATCACCATTCTCAACTACTTTTTGATTCAATTTCAAGAGCAAAATCAATATTCAAAGACATTCTCCAAGTCTTAATCCTAATAATCATCATCCTATACAAATCCAAGTCTATCCTCTATCCCCATCACATCATAATCTAACCCATCACCTAGTCACTCTTTCCATCATTAGATAAGACATCATGACATTACATGTAGAAACTTGTCTTCTATTTTTTTGTTGTTTGTATATTGTTTGTTTTTCATCGTATATATATCTTGTTTATCTTTTATTTTTTTTATATCATGTCTTTTTGGTTAATGAAAAAAGAAGCTATAAGCACACCAAAAAGTGATCTCAAGGATGCATATTTCATCATTTGCCCATGCACTTTAGCATTATGTCCTCTTTGTTGTATCTATATCATGGGGAATCTTTTTGAGTAATATATTTTATTGTATTCATTATATTATGATGATATTTATGACATTTATGATGGAT